>JADBJO010000678.1:107500-117500 GCA_016801955.1 Conus betulinus | reverse complement strand
ACATTCACACACACAGTGGGCGGTGGGAGATTAGCGAAGCTGAGACACCCTAGACACAAATGTGTCCAGGGTCGCAGCATCGACGGCAGTCTGGGGGAGAGCATGCCAGTCCTTGATTGTTTTGGGGAGGAAAGATTCACCCAGTTGTTTTGTCCTAGGGGACAGGCGCTAGAAACTGCTTGTTATTTCCTTTCCGGCGAGATCTTGTGTTTGGGACAAGTTGGGACGTGAGGTCTTCGCAGCAGATGTTGTTGATCATCATGTAAAAGGCTGCCAGACGCGAAGTTTTTCTGCGTCGTTCCAGTGTGTCCCATTTCAATGACTCCACCATGCTAGTTACACTTGATGTGTTGTGGTACGGTTTGAAGATGAAACGGGCTGCACGGCGTTGGACCTTTTCGATTTGTTGGATCAATTTTGACTCGTATTGGTCCCAAACCGAGGAAGCGTATTCCAGAAGTGGCCCCACAAAGGACTTATAAGCCTTCTCTTTTACACTGGTGAAACTAATCCTCAGGTTGCGCCTCAGGAGCCTAAGGTACTGTTCGCCTTACTGCAGATTGCGTTGACGTGCTCCTCCCCCAGTCCAGTTTGTTGTTGAGCATGACGCCGAGATACTTGGTTGGTGGAACCGCTGATAGGGTGTGGCCGTGAAGTACATAGTCATGATCTCTAGGGGTTGGGCTGTGCGTGCAGCGAAGGGTAGTGCATTTATAGGGATGAAACTCCATATCCCAGTTAGCCTCCCAGCTTTCTAGCCTCCCGAGGTACCGTGGAGTTTGAGTTGATCGTTTTCTCTCACTCCAGAGTAGACTGCAGTGTCGTCAGCAAAGAGTCGCGCAGATTTCTCTAAGCTGTCAGGTAGGTTGTTGATATAAACAAGGAACAAAGATGGTCTAAGCACCGATCCCTGAGGGACTCCTGATCTGACACTGACAAAGGGAGAGGAGTAACCATCCACCACGACTGATTGCCTTCTGTTGTTGAGGAATTCGGTGATCCACCTATTGGTCTGGCCCTGGACATCGTAGCAGTGAAGCTTGTGGATCAGGAGACTGTGGTTGCACTTACTGAATGCCTTGGCGAAGTCCATGACCAGCACATCGACTTGTCCGCCTCCCTCCATAAGTCTGGCAATCTCATCAACAAGTTCCAGTAGCTGCGTTCCGCAGGACCTGTTTCTCCGAAAGCCATGTTGACATTCATTCAGAATTCCCTTGGTGGTCCATTAGCGAGCTAGCGACGATGTGTTCCATTAATTTGCATATGACACAAGTAAGGGATATGGGCCGGCAGTTAGCTGGGTCGTACTGTTCACCTTTCTTGAAGATAGGTGCAACAAGAGCGTCCTTCCAGTCTTTCGGCACGGTTCTGCTGGTCATGGAGGATTGAAATAGGGTCACTAGGGCTGGGACCACCTCTTCCGTTAGTTCTCTCAGAATTCTGGGACCTATTCCGTCAGGGCCACTTGCTTTGTTGAGTTGTATTATGGCCAGCCTGAGAGGTAAAACACTTCTTTCTTCACACAGGCGAGAACAACAATGCAAAACAAATAGCTAATCCAAAAATATACTCATAAACCAGGGAGACCTATAACTATTCCGAATAAAGACTTTAAATTTGGTGAAAAGACTTGTGGAGGACAACTCTCGGTCTTCTTTCCAAGAAATAAGCGAGATGTTACAGCTCTTATTAAGAATACCACCATGGATTCTATGATACAACTGTGGTCTAAAAAGGAAACGCAATATGGATACACTATTCAACAGAGGATCAGAACAAAACAGTGTATAGATCCACTGTTCGAGGAATCTTCATCTTTCGGGCTAAATGACCCCAAACACTTGTGTTCCTAGTTGTGAAACTTGGATGTCTTTTTATGGTATCTGGGACAAGAACTCGACACAGCATTTTCATTCTGACTGCTGTTAGGAAGTTTTGTTATGTGCATTTTTTTCTCTGCTCTAGACCTACATAACGTCACAAGAAGACATTTTTGTCAATAATTCACTTTTCTATCTGATGTTTTATATAAAGATGCCATCTGCCTGATGTTTCACCTCGTTACGTGTGTTTATTTATATCGCTGCATCTGTTTGATTTTCTTGTGGATGTAATACGCTGTTGCAGAGTGTCTACTTGCTCTACAGTGCGGTTGTCAGGATGGGGGAAGATTTCTTGGTGAGATTAACAAAATATATTAACAGTAACCTTTTAACGTAAGCGTTCCTCCGGAGAAACCTGCTCTCAATGTATGTTACACTGTGAAAACCGTTCTTCACAATGCGATGAAGTCGATGCGGGAGCATCTTCAAGCTGTAGGCTTTAGCAAAACCCAGCTACTTCATGACAACGCCCCCACAAGGTCAGATCACTATAATATACCTTGATGAGCAAGACATCCAAGCTTTTTTCCCCACTCGCCCTACAGCCCGATGTGGCACAAGAGGCGTTTGGTTACTTCCATCTTTGCTGAAACCAACTTTTTAATCTTCTTCTTTTCACCTTAACTGCATATGAGAGTCCCTGGAGCTCCGCACTGCAGAACTGTACACCAGACTTTGTTAGTTCTGTCGGTTGTGTGCCAAGATCTAGCTCTCTGCCAAAGGTTCCGCCGTCTTTTCTGTAGTATTGTCAATACATTTTTTTTTTTTTTTAATCGTGTTTTTGTTTTCTTTCTTTCGTCCGTCTCCTTTGAGTAACAGTTCACTGGAGGATCGTTTAGTAAGGCCGTTGGATCTTACTACGTGGCTACACTAACGTAGCTTTTTTTTTCTTAAGTAATATCAGCAGATCAGATTTGTCAAACTCTAGAGGTATCTCATCATTGATAGGAACCCAAACCAACCAGTCAGTTAAGAGAGAAAGAGAGAGAGAGAGAGAGAGAGAGAGAGAGAGAGAGAGAGAGAGAGACAGACAGACAGAGACAGACAGACAGAGACAGAGACAGACAGACAGACAGAGAGAGAGAGAGAGAGAGAGAGAGAGAGAGAGAGAGAGAGAGAGAGAGAGAGAGAGAGAGACTGACAGACAGACAGACAGACTGAGACCTTTCGATCGGGACGAGTCGCAGAAAGTAGGGAAACTTTTTAGAGTCGCTCAGGGCACTGGAGGTGGAGAAAACGCTGATCTGAGGCATTTGGGCCGCACCCAGAATTCGGGCCACGGCAATGGTCTGAGAGCTGAACGTTGGACCAATCACCGCCACGACGTCATACAACGAATCGTCGTCATCTGAGGGTTTCAGGATGTAAACAACAGAGTGAAATATCACACACACAGACACAGACACACACACACGCATGCATGCATGCACGCACGCACGCGTGCGCACGCACGCACGCACGCACGCACGCACGCACGCACGCACACACACACACACACACACACACACCACACACCATACGCGCGCTATCAAGCACATGTACGTTCACACGCCTGTGTTTTCATTACGTAGTTTCATTTAAATGTTGCTGATCCATAATTCATACCCCTTTCTTAAGACTGTAGTAAGACAAATTATCTGAATCATCCCATAGCTTGGACAAAAAGAAATACCGAGAAACACAGAAATGGGGAAAAAATAAAGTGAAAGGTATTCATACACAACAACTAATATCCACAACAACTAATCACGTACATGATTACGTGTTCATTATTGCTATTCAAGTGTATGGTTGAAGAGGGGAAGTGCAGTTTACGGGTTATGTATTCACTCGTTGTTAATATGCATGCACGTGTTTTGCTTCGCTATGCAGGTACGCGGTCGTGAAAATGACACGTAGTCAGTCTAAGTTGCTAAGCTTTACAGTTGCATGATTGAAGTGAGATGCAATCACCCACTGTTGTTGGACTCTGCAGGCACATGGCTGGAAGTTAACTGCAATCTCACACTGTTGCTAGGCTGCGCAGACACGTGGCTGAGGCATAATCAACTCACGCACTGTTGCTAGGCTGTGCAGACACGTGGCTGAGGCATAATCAACTCACGCACTGTTGCTAGGCTGTGCAGACACGTGGCTGAGGCATCATCAACTCACGCACTGTTGCTAGGCTGCGCAGACACGTGGCTGAGGCATAATCAACTCACGCACTGTTGCTAGGCTGTGCAGATACGTGGCTGAGGCATAATCAACTCACGCACTGTTGCTAGGCTGTGCAGACACGTGGCTGAGGCATCATCAACTCACGCACTGTTGCTAGGTTGTGCAGACACGTGGCTGAGGCATCATCAACTCACGCACTGTTGCTAGGCTGCGCAGACACGTGGCTGAGGCATAATCAACTCACGCACTGTTGCTAGGCTGCGCAGACACGTGGCTGAGGCATAATCAACTCACGCACTGTTGCTAGGCTGCGCAGGTACGTGATTAAGTGTGATACGCTCACTGACCGTTTTCATGTTAGGCAGGTATGTTTGGTTGAAGTGTAATGTACTCATTCACTGTTGCTAGACAATGCAGGCTTGCGACTGAAGCGTAATGCACTCACTCACTGTAATTTGTAGACAGGCACTTGGTTGAAGTGCGGTGCATTCGCTCAATGTTGCAAGGCTATGCAGGTGCGTGGCTATATAGTTTAATGCAGTCACTCACTATTGTTACGCTATGTCACTATGTAGTTGTTGCGAAATATAATAACCCACCGTTTCTACGCGGAAGTGAAATTTGTCAACTCTTTCGTGTTAGGTCATGGAAAATGCGTGACTCAATGTCAATCATCTGTGTTATATAGGTATCCTGCATGAATGAGTTCTTCACTGGTATTATGAAGATGCAGGTAGACAGGCGATAAAATCACTGGATGGTGTTAAGGTTTTATGTTACGTGAAATACAGCTACTGAGTGGTGCTCTAAAGATAGATCTATCTAATGATAAAGATAGTCACTTGCTGGTATAATCCATGTATAGATGAACATAGTCACCGGCTGCTGTAAAAAAGGTACAAATAAGAGTAAAATATTGTCACTTGCTCTTGTTATGGGGGGGGTACATTTAGGTGCGAAATACAGCCAACGGCTGATGTTGTGAAGGCATATCGTAGAACCGGAGACTGGTGTTAGGCACATAAATGTATGGATGAAATATAGTCATTGGCTGTTGTGAAGGTTTTTCACAGGAGTGACAGGTGTTATGCAGGTACATACAGGAATGAAATATGGTCAATGGCTGGTGTTATGAACCTGTATGGAAGGGGTGAAATATAGCCACCGAATGCTGTGACGCCGGTACATACAGGAATGAAATATAGTCAATGACCGGTGTTATGAAGATATATGGTGGGGGTGTGAAATATAGGCACAGAATGATGTTATGCAGGCACATTAGAAATAAAAATATAGTCAATGGCCGTGTTATGAAGATATATGGTAGGGTTGAAATATAGCCACAGAATGGCGTGATACATGTACATATAGGAATGAAACAGAATCAAGGGCTGGTGTCATAAACGTATATGATAGGGGTGAAATATGACCACAGACTGGTGTTATCCAGTGCGTATAAGAATGGAACACTGTCAGCAGCTGTTAGGAAGGTTCATTGCAGGAATTAAATACAGCCGCAAACAGATGTCATGCGGCTGACGTAAGAAATGCAATATAGTCAATAGCTGGGGTTTATGAAGGTAGATGATCAGGATGAAAACTGAAATGTAACCACAGACTGGTATTACGCATACACATATAAGAACACATTTTAGTCAATGGCTGGAGAATCACTCACTGATGTTATAGTCTGAAAGGCGTGAAATACAGTTGCTGGCTGGTGTAAGGATGGCATAGCTAGGAGTGAAAATATAGTCACTGGCTGGTGTAAGGAAGGCATAGCTAGGAGTGAAATACAGTCACTGGCTGGTGTAAGGAAGGCATATCTAGGAGTGAAATATAGTCAGTCACTGGCTGATGTAAGGAAGGCATATTTAGGAGTGAAATATGGTCACTGGCTGGTGTAAGGAAGGCATAGCTAGGAGTGAAATACAGTCACTGGCTGGTGTAAGGAAGGCAAAGCTAGGAGTGAAATACAGTCACTGGCTGGTGTAAGGAAGGCATAGCTAGGAGTGAAATATGGTCACTGGCTGGTGTAAGGAAGGCATAGCTAGGAGTGAAATATAGTCAGTCAGTCACTGGCTTGTGTAAGGAAGGCATATCTAGGTGTGAAATATAGTCAGTCACTGGCTGGTGTAAGGAAGGCATATCTAGGAGTGAAATATAGTCAGTCACTGGCTGATGTAAGGAAGGCATATTTAGAAGTGAAATATAGTCACTGGCTGGTGTAAGGAAGCATATAGTCAGTCACTGGGTGGTGTAAAGAAGGAGTGAAATATAGTCAGTTACTGGCTGATGTAAGGAAGGCATATATAGGAGTGAAATATGGTCACTGGCTGATGTAAGGAAGGCATATCTAGGAGTGAAATATAGTCACTGGCTGGTGTAATAAAGGTTTATCTAGGAGTGAAATATGGCCACTGCTGGTGTAAGGAAGGCATATCTAGGAGTGAAATATGGCCACTGGCTGGTGTAATAAAGGTATATCTAGGAGTGAAATATAGTCACTGGCTGGTGTAATAATAAAGGTATATCTAGGAGTGAAATATGGTCACTGGCTCGTGTAAAGGAGGTATATCTAGGAGTGAAATATAGTCCCTGGCTGGTGTACTAAAGGTATATCTAGGAGTGAAAGATGGTCACTGGCTGGTGTAATAAAAACTATATCTAGGAGTGAAGTACAGTCACTGGCTGGTGTAAAGAAGGTAGATTTATGAGTAAAATATAGTCATCGGCTAAGGGTGTGCAGGCACATCGTTTGAGTGAAATGCAATCATTGTTTGGTGTTAGAAGAGTCTAAAGTAAGGTTGAAATATTGTCGCTGGTGTCATGAAGGTACTTAGATACGGCGAAATTAAGCTATGCTAGGTGTTAAGAAGTGCATGTTAGGAGTGAAATATTGTCATAGTTTTGTGTTAGGAAAGTACATGGTAAGAAAGAAATATAGTCTTGTTTGGTGTTATGAAAGTATAATTATGGTAAAGTTGAATATAGCAATTATGTGGAGTTCAGACAGTATACGGTAGGAGTGAAACATAGTCACCGTTTGGTATTATGGAAGTGCATAGTAAAAGTTGAATAGAGTATTGTTTGGTGTTATGAAAGTAAACTGTAGCACTTGGGTAATGAAAGTTCGTGAGTGAGAAATAGGCAATGGGTGATGCTCTGAAAGTACATGGTAGAAGTGAGATATAGACAGTGGGTGAGGCTATGAGAGTGCATGGTAGAGTGAGACATAGACAATGGGTGATGCCTTGAAAGTAAATGGTAGGAGTGAGATATACTATAGGCAACGGGTGATGCTTTGAAAGTACATGGTAGGTGGTGCCATGAAAGTACATAGCAGGAGTGTGATGTAGACAATGCGTAATGAATTGAAAGTGCATGGATGGAGTGAAACGTAGTCAGTGGGTGGTGTTATGGAAAATACATGATAGGACCGACGTATAGTCAATGGGTGGCGTTTTTTCAAAATACCCTGCGGAAGTAAAATAAAGTCAGTGGGTGGTGTTACAAAAGTACATGGCAGAGTGTGAAAAAATATAGTCGGTTTGTGGTCTTACAAAATTACATGGCAGGGGGTGAAATGGAGTCACTGATGTTATGCATGGACGGGTGGAAATACTGGCGACAGATGATGTCGTGCAAGTAACCCCACATAAGTACTTGCATGCACACACAGCCCTACCTGATCATTTACTCTGTTACGTATGCACACGTAGAGGAATGTGGGCGCACCCGTGCGCGCGCGCGCACACACACACACGCACACACACACACACACACACACGCGCGCGTGCGCGCGCGCGCGCGCACACACACACACACACACACACACAAAAAGCACGCCGCACACGCATCAAAGTTCTTATCGGTACATGCAACACGGGCTAGCGTTTCCTGACAGCCATAGACAGGCAGACACATGAGAAGCAGCAACCCCACACCTCTATCCATTCCTCTTCTCCCCACATGGAAAAAAGGCATACAGGGCAAGTAACTAACCTTCAGGATGAATCTCAACAACTCTAAGCCACCCATATTCACATTCTCGATGTCATACACCCCTGCCCCACCCCCCCCCCCCCCCCCCCTTCCCCCTTCCCCTCCCAAGCCTCTCTCCTATGAAAATAATATTACCTCTGCACTTCTCACGGGGGAGAAAACTCCATGCCTGAGCGACTGCAACACTTTCGTCGAAACAGTCGTCCAGAACGACAAAGCCCAGGGTCAGATTGTTGGGCAGTGGGTGTTCCTGTTGTAGAGCTGCACTGCATAGGCCACTACCTGCCCACAGGAAGCATCTGTCTGAGAACCTCTTTTCATTCTACAACACGGATATCAGACCGACCCGGGATGGCATGTAGGAAGGTTGGATAGCAGCTGTATTTGCGATTAACCACTATGTGGATCAGTCATGAAAAAAAAAAAACTAACTGTATGTTAGGATACCCTAGGGGATTGGTTATGCAGCTTCGCAAAATCCCCTGGACCTCTCAAGGTCGTATAGTCTGTCTGTCCGTGTATTGCCTAAATATGGCGGAGCTCCAGTCCAGGAATAGGTGTCAGCTCAGAGGAAATGTTTCGCAATACAATGCACCCATTTGAATGTTTGGGTTATCGATGAGCAATTTCGAAAGTCTCAATTTAGGCGTCTACAATGATTTATTCCAAACAGCTCAATCTCCTTCAGCAAATGAAAGACTTCACATTCATGAAACTCTGGTTTTCTGCACTAGGTTCTTTCGTCCGAACACGTGAGTTCTACGTCAAACTAAATTAGGGCCTACGTCAAAGCGAAAGGATGTATTTCGTCACTTGGCCTGCAGACAACTTCAAGACTCAAAATGTTGATGGCTTTTGCATACTCAAAATTGGAAAGAAAAAAAAAAAAAAAACATGCAGACTCTTCGATTCTAAATGTATAGTTATGTGTGTGTCTGCATCAGAAGTCTCGCTCTAATAGAAGTGATATGATTAGCCAGTTGGAATAAATTCTGTATTCGGACCATGAAATATACAAGCAGACTTGCCCATTTTCAAAAAAATAAAGTGTGCTTCCAACTGTCTTTCCTCGAGTGGTTATTCAAAAGCGAACAACCACTCCTGCGTATGAAATCGGGGAAAAGATACTCCAGAATAACGGCGCAGATGGCTATTTGGTCATAGCCGCTCTTTCCAAACAGCGCTATCCGGATCTTCCTACATATCTGGCCAGTTGTTAAGTGTCAGAACACTGTTCAGAATAAGAAAAAAAAGCGACCCGGTATAACAGGCCGAAGTCTACCGCGTCGAGAGTAACCCCCCGTACAAAGTGGCCTGGTCCAGAATATGTTCTGGTACAAAGTGGTCTGGTCCAGAATATGTCCCCGTACAAAGTGGCCTGGTCCAGAATATGTCCCCGTACAAAGTGGTCTGGTCAGAATATGTCCCCGTGGCCTGGTCCAGAATATGTTCTGGTACAAAGTGGTCTGGTCCAGAATATGTCCCTGTACAAAGTGGCCTGGTCCAGAATATGTCCCCGTACAAAGTGGTCTGGTCCAGAATATGTCCCCGTGGCCTGGTCCAGAATATGTTCTGGTACAAAGTGGTCTGGTCCAGAATATGTCCCTGTACAAAGTGGCCTGGTCCACAATATGTCCCCATACAAAGTGGCCTGTCCAGAATATGTCCCCGTACAAAGTGGCCTGGTCCAGAATATGTCCCCGTACAAAGTGGCCTGGTCCAGAACGTGTCCCCGTATAAAAGTGGCCTGGTCCAGAACGTGTCCCCGTACAATTTGGCCTGGTCCAGAATATGTCCCCGTACAAAGTGGCCTGGTCCAGAATATGTCCCCGTACAATGTGGCCTGGTCCAGAATATGTCCCCGTACAAAGTGGCCTGGTCCAGAATATATCCCCGTACAAAGTAGCCTGGTCCAGAACGTGTCCCCGTATAAAGTAGCCTGGTCCAGA
>JADBJO010000678.1:97500-100000 GCA_016801955.1 Conus betulinus | reverse complement strand
ACACACACACACACACACACACACACACACACACACACACACACACACACACACACACACATGTGTTTTCACTTTTTATGTTTTAGATGAAGATAAGAAGAAGAGGGCAGCAGAAAACTATGAGACAGCAGCACTTTAGGCAGGACAGCCGTCTTCCTTCCCAGAGATGATGTTGACACTTCAGGCAGGACAGCCATCTTCCTTCCTAGAGATGATGTTGACTCTTCAGGAAGGACAGCCGTCTTCCTCCCCAGAGATGTTGTTGACACTTCAGGAAGGACAGCCGTCTTCCTCTCCACAGATGTTGTTGACTCTTCAGAAGGACAGCCGTCTTCCTCCCCAGAGATGTTGTTGACTCATCAGGAAGGACAACCGTCTTCCTCCCAGAGATGTTGTTGACACTTCAGGAAGCACAGCCGTCTTCCTCCCCACAGATGTTGTTGACTCTTCAGGAAGGACAGCCGTCTTCCTCCCCAGAGATGCTGTTGACACTTCAGAAAGAAAGGACAGCCGTCTTCCTCCCCAGAGATGCTGTTGACTCTTCAGGAAGGACAGCTGTCTTCCTCCCCACAGATGTTGTTGGACTCTTCAGGAAGGACAGCCGTCTTCCTCCCCAATTATGTTGTTGACTCTTCAGGAAGGACAGCCGTCTTCCTCCCCAGAGATGTTGTTGACTCTTCAGGAAGGACAGCCGTCTTCCTCCCCAGAGATGTTGTTGACTCTTCAGGAAGGACAGCCGTCTTCCTCCCCACAGATGTGTTGGCACCTCAGGAAGGACAGCTGTCTTCCTCCCCTCAGATGATTTTTGCCTCACCCTCTCCTATACAATCTTCTTCCAGCCAACCTGTTCTGTCTTCCTCACTCTTTTCAACATGTCAGTCCACTCAAAATCAAAGTTGTGTTCCAGTCACCAAGGAAAGAGAGTGAAAAGCTCTGTACAGAACAAAAAGTACTTGCAGAAACTGAATGCTTCTGTTCTACAAAAGTTGCTGGACAGCATGAAAAAGAGTCCAAAATCAACACCCAAAATAAGAAAGCCAGCCACTCTGTCACCCTCTCCAAAGAGTGTGAAGTCGGCACTCTATATAAAAATAGACATGCTTCAGAATAAAAGAAGGAAAAAAGTGCCTTTATGCAAGAAGACTGACTCCTGAAAAGGAATTTGATCAGGTAGAAGAAGCAACATCTAAAATATACGAAAGAAAGATGACAAAATCTGCAACTAAAGCAGCAATAGAATATCTAGATGATGTTGCAGTAGACATGCCAGGGAAGAGGTCCGTTTCAAAAAGGACTCTTTAGCAGAAGAAGATACTCCCAAAAACGATGAAGAGGCTGCACAGGGACTTCAGGGAGAAACACCCTGAGCACAAGACCAGCCTCAGGACCTTTTATCGTCACTTGCCATCCAATATTCTGTCATCAAGCAAGTTGACATACACGCAGTGTCTCTGCGAGACATGCGCCAATGTTGATTTAAAGTTGGACGTTATGAACACCATCACTGAGCTGCCAGTTGATGGGAGAGAGATTGCTTCAGAAAGCACTCTATGTCCAACACCATCCCTGGCATGCCTAGATCGGGAATGCAGTCTTTGTGGAGTAGACAAGTTCATTAACCAGCTTCATGACAATCTGAAGCGACCGTTATCCGAAGCAGTTTCTTGGAAAAGCTGGAATATGGTCAAGACTGAACAGGCAGAAGAAGAAAACTTGTTGAAAAAAAATAACAAGACTGTGGAAGATCTTCTCCAAGTTCTGATGAAAGATCTCCAGAAGTTCTCGAAACATTTGTTTGTGTTCAGATGGCTGTTCTTGCAGTTCAGAACTCTGAAAGCAAATCTTCTATCACAGTGTGCCATTGCCATCTGTGATTTTTCCGAGAACTTCCTGTGCAAAAACCAAGATGAAGTTAAGCTGGGCCATTGGGGACACAGGCAAGTGACTGTCCATCCAACAGTCCTCCACTACAATGTCCCACATCCCTGAGATGGTGACGGATTATCTTATCTATCTCTCATATGACCCCACCCATGATGCCATCCTCGATGACACAAACAGATATCTGGAGGCCATGACCAGGAATTTCCAGAAACTGTTCATATTTTCTTATGGCTGTGCCGCTCAGTATAGGAGCAAACTTCCATTCTTTCATCTTGCAAATGCAAGCCATCCCATCAGAATGGAGAGATACTCTTTTGGAACTGGCCATGGCAAAAGCGCCTGCAATGCCTGTGGTGGAATGATCAAGAGGGTAGTGGATGAGGACATTGGCACACGTGAATGTAACATTCAGAATGCAGCAGCAATGTATGTTCACTACCAGACTCACTACACTCTGGCGCCATCCTCCGATGATCCAATCAGTTGTTGCCACACAAGATCTTTCAGGCTGGTTGCAAAAAAAGGACATCAACAGATTCATTTCCTCTGCATCACTCAGAACTTTACCTGGCACTCTTCAGCTACATGCAGTGAGAAAAGCTGATCGCAATGTCCT
>JADBJO010000678.1:75000-90000 GCA_016801955.1 Conus betulinus | reverse complement strand
AATGTGCGTTTTGTGTGAATTTGTGTGAAATTGAATTAACAGTGGATAATACAGACGCGAGTTATCAACACTTTGTGTTGAATTTTCGGGGTTCCTGTGACCTTGACCTTTGCCTGTGACAATTTCGAATTTACTGCATAAGCTGTAGGAGTTAGAGCCAAAGGCTGCCAGAAAATACGGAGGAAATCAATCTGAAACACGGTCGTGGGAGTCGATGGAACATTGCCTTCTCTCTTTAATTTCCAGTTTTGCCTCTATCGACGCAATATGTGTCAAGACGCAATGTATCACGTGACGATCGACCAGCTCATGACCTTTCCAGGGTGCCAAAAATGCTTGATACCGAATTTGATGTCGATCGGCCGAAAAGTGTGGCTTTGTATAAGCATCACACAGACACACAGACCCACACACACACACACACACACACACACACACACACATGACGAGTTTTTGATATATATATATATATATATATATATATATATATATATATACATAAACTAATAAATTCCAAGGATAAGTACCGAGCACCATTCCCGCAACTTACAGAGCAGCTTGGTGTTGCAATGACTGCAAGAAATATTGAATTATAAACAAAGCTTGCTCTTTATGTCTTAGATTGAAGAAATAGGGGGAGATAAGCATACATATCTGCAGTGGTAGATGATTCTGCCTAACAGTATGTGCTTGAGTGGGTGAATGGGGAATATTAATGCTTCTCAAAATGAACCCTCAGCAAGCTTATACTGTTATAGTCTCCAAGTGGGAGACAGTCTCCAATAGGGAGGAAACTCACTAACATACATCTCCTGGTCAGATACCGGTATTTCGAAACCTGATTGTTTCTCCTCAGTGACCGCGGAAAGTGGTAATTTGACCCCTTTGCCTTTTCGGTTTTTTTTTTTTTTTTTTTTTTAAAGTCAACAAACATACTACGGTATTGCACACCAGCCTTTTTCGGGGATAGCATTCTTCTTAAAACCGAAAAGGCAGAGGAGTCACCAAGAGATGCACAAAGAGATGCAGCTTGTGCACAACAGAAAAATGGATAACCTTGTGTAAGCCCGGTATGGCAACACTAAACACAAGAGTGGAAATGAAAGACAGTTGCAGGCATAAAAGGAAATTTTTGTCAGTAAATATGAAATAGCAACCCTAACAGAGCCCCTCACGCAGCACAATTAGCAAAGAAGATTTCACAACCCTGGTACAGCCCCCCCCCCCCCCCCCCCCCCCCCCCCCCCCCCCCCACACACACACACACACACCCCCCCCCCCCTTGCACTGCACGCGCAACATAATTCTTTCTTCCTTTTCCTGAATACAATTCACAATTCCTATTGAGGCCTATAGCAAGGGACGGTATGGGATCTGAATAGATGAGAATGCCTCAAAACAAATTGTAATCGGGTTTAAAGCTTTACTTTATCATCATGGCCAAGACGTTGTTGCTGTTGCTGTTGTTGTTGTTGTTGCTGCTGCTGCTGTGGTTGTTGTTGATGATGACAATGATGATGATGGTGATGATGATGATGATGATGATGATGAACATTAAATCCCCTTCTCCATTCTCTTACAGAAAGATATCTGGGAATAGGTGGATGGGTGAGTCATCTTAGTCATGATCTGATTACCCCCCCCCCCACCCACCCCCACCACCCACCCACCTCTGTTAGAAAGTAACTCCCCGGGAGTCGTTTCATGTCAGAAAAACGTGTACACTTTAACTCCCAGGGAACTATTCTAAGCTGTGAAAAAACTGACCCCCCTTAGTAGGCAGGGAGTTAAACTTTTACACAGCTGGATTAACTCCTGGGAGTTAATCTGGATAAAGTACAGACTAACTCCCAAAAGGAACAGTTTAACTCCCTGGGAGTTAAACCATTCAGGGAGTTAAAACTTTTCGTAACACCAGCACAGGGCTAGACCTTGCGAAGAAACGCAGCTGCTCCCTCTTTGTCGCCTGTAAAAGCCGGAAATGTTGAAAGGTGTGTTAGGCTTTAAGCTTGTTAAAAAAGAGTGTCATCATATCAGCTCAAAGCGTCGGAGTCGGCAGTACTTAAATCTCAGAAATGCATTGAATGGTCAGATCCTGAGAAAGATAGGCCAAAGCAATCCAGCAAACAGTGCCAAAGCAATACGGTTAGCAGTGCAGAAGTCCTGCAGACCTGCGATGAAGTTATTGGGGAACACCACAGCTCAAGCTACATATCACGGTATTGACATCACTCGCGGTGGTAGTTTAGGTTGTTTTTTTTTTTTGTCTACTCCCTTCATTTGAGCTTCATTGGTCTGCCATGACCCAGTGACTCAATAAAAGCATCACAAACTATGAACAGTATGAGCTATGCTCGCGAAATCTTGGGAGTTCCTAACGATCTTCATGGCCGTTGGTCACAGAAGTTTCATGTATGGGCACAATAAGTTATTAGCGTAATTAGTCGCGGTTCCCCCAGGACCACATGACCCACACCATCGGGTGAGGAATAAGTTGCTGAACCGCCCTTTTTCAGGTGTGGGTCTTTTAAGACCCACGCGATCTGAATAGGGATATGCAATAGGAAAAGCGTCCACGAAATGTGTGGGTCTTGAGTGACCCGCACGATCGGGTCTGTGTGGTCAAAAACGTCATCCGGTAAAAGTTAAGTCCCAGGTGTAATATAAAAATGGCAACATTGTCACAACCTGGGCCACAGCTAACGGAAAGGCCTGTAGTAAGTTAAACAAAACATACAGAATCCAACGACATATTTTTTCTCCCTAACAGTAGCAGCAGGTGATCAGCTAGTACTTGAATGAATTCATAATGAAATCAATTTTGAACACGATTACAAGGGTTAGGCTACTGAGATGTTTGAACTGAATGTTTTTCGTTCCTGCCAAGTAGCTATTTTGAACTGCAATTTTTTTCATCGATCTATAATAAAAGTTTTTTTTCTTCAATTTTACGTAGTGAGAATGAGTAATTTTGTCACTATCAGATTTAGATCTAAAATCTATTCTACAAAACGTCGTCCAATCGACAGAACTGATGATCTGACATTGCATTATCTTTCAATCTCCTCTAAGAAATGTAAAATTTGAAACTTTATTTTTCAAAGACAACAAAGAAAATAAAGCTCCCAAAGAAAAACAAAAACCTGTGGTACTTACCTTGTGAATGAAATAGCAACGATAGCAGGCACAAGAATTTTATTTCCTTGGAGATATTTTGAGGTTCAACGTTTGTTTTTACATAAAAAATGCTAAGTCATATGACTTTTGCGCACAAAAACTACGTCATAAACTCACACGTCATGAGGAAGATACCTTTCTAAAGCCAGCGACAAGCTCAAAAAATAGACGACGGTGGCAGTTCCTTTCTAAAAAACGGCGCTTAATTCTAGGAAGCTGATGCCAGGAAGCGTGCTCAAGTTCCTGATGCTCGCTTGTATTTGTTGCGGATGTGTGCCGATGGAAGACATGTATTACTTGTGCAGGCTATCTAAAAAGAAAAAAAAAAAGAGGAAGGATCTGAGTTTTCACCTTTGTGCCTGCGCTTACCTGTTGAAGGAAACCAGGCATGCATACTGAGCGGTGAGCAGAGAGCTCAGAGAGATGAGTTACCTGCAGGGTGTGTAATTGAAGTAGACCGAGCAAGACCGGTCGTCGGTGCTGAAGTTGCAGAGAGACTCTGCATGAATGCATACCTCGTAGTTTTTGTTAAGACACACACATCGAAAAAAAAAAAAAAAAAGAATGAATGAAAAAAAAAAAAAAGGTAAGCATGATGAAGAAAGTGAAAGGCGAGAAAACAAAGGAGGATAGTGTTCTTTCGGGTAAATAATAATATGATGATGATTAGTATATTTTTTCTTCATCTTTCTGGAACTTGCTCGAAAAGTGAGGCAAGGGCAATAGCCTTCGCTGAGAGGGCATAAGCACAGTTCATGGTTGTGTGTGTTAGTCGACGAGAGGTCGCAAAGACTGGAGATAGTTGAAGAGTTGTTTTCGGTCTGTGAGGACCAGAACTTTGTTCATGCGAAAGATTTTTGTATGTGGTACTGTAGGTGCGAACTGAAGAAAAAGTTTGTTTGGTTGTTTGTTTGTTGTTTGTTTTTATGGCCAGCCTTGGCCCTCAACTTGCAACCGAAGAAGACACCTGTGTCCTAACGAACACCACGAGGTATGCATTCATACAGAGCCTTTTTGCAGCTTCGGCACCGCCGACTGGTCTTCCTCAGTGTACTTCAACTACACACCTTACAGGTAACACATCTGCCTGAGCTCTCTGTTCAAATGCTCAACATGCATGCAGCTGCACGGTTTCCTTGAATGGTGAGCGCAGGCACAAGACTCAAATCCTTTCTTTCGTACGGCCTACCCAAGCATTCCATCTTTTCCGTCGGCACCCTTCCCTCACAAACCCAAGTAACCACCGGGAACTTGAACACGGTTTCTGACACCTACATTAGAAAACAGGGCGTCTGCCTATTACACTTCCGCGAAGATTATCCTGTTCGCGAAGTCGCACGTATTTTCCTTTATTTGTTCCAGTGAATCGCCAAGGAATAATGCCATACACCATTTTCAAAAACAAACTAACCAAATCAAACACTATAAGTTCTACAAACTTTGAAAAAAAAAAACTGACCCACAGTGATACAACATAGCAAAAACTTAAGCAAACTTTTCAGATTCGCGGTATTCTTGTATCTGCAGTGCAGTTTAAGTTGTATTCATACATTGAAAGTGAATTAAGATGACTTTGAAAGTAAAATCTAACGCGGTAAACCATATTATTGGTGTTTACCATCCTGTCGGGCTTCCGGTCTTCTTTAGAGCTGACAGGAACACGAAAAACACAAAAAGACGAGCCGACATTAAAGCAGAAAACATCATCAAAAACACAGCGTGATATACATTGATGTCGTACATTCTCTCTCTCTCTCTCTCTCTCTCTCTCTCTCTCTCTCTCTGTTCATTGTCTTTCAAGAGTAATAAAGCTACATTGCACTGTTTTCATCCTTCAAAATAGGCAGTGACAGCTTTACCTCTTGATATCATTGGAATTTTTTTTTAATACTTTACGACAGGATAGAAGCGAAGCACCTTTTGATCACTCTTCTTCTTCTCGTGTTAACGACCAACATCATTATGCTGATGACTCTGTCATATACTCAGGGGTTGCGAAGGTTTGCGCTGTAGTTGTCAGACATAATGTAGATTTCAGCTTTAAGAGGGGGGGGGGGGGGGGGGGGTATGGGGGGAGGAGGGAGGGGGGGGGGATGACGAGGAAGTGGGGGGAAAAAGGGAGGTGGGGGGTGTTGGAGGAGGTGGGGGGGGGGGGGGGGGGATGTTGTCGTTGGTGTTATTGGTGAGAGGCGAGTCTAAACCCGAAGCGGTCCAGGGTCTCTGCTGTCACTACATCCTCCGGTAATTTGTTCCACTCTGGGATGGTTCTCGGGAAGAAGGACATTTGTCGGTAGTTTGTCCTGCATCGTCGGATGTCGTCGTTGCAGCTGTTGTTTTTTTTCTTAACTTCTTCTGGTCTGGGATTTCATGGGCAGATACTTGGAGTTGATGTCAACAAGATTGTGATGACATTTGTACATCATTTCCAGTCCGTCATGACTTGCACACATTTTTTATGATGGAAGCAGAAAAAAAACGATTTTATTAGATGTAAAAAAAAAAAAATTGTCGTAAGCTCAGTACTTACAATCTTTCATCTCACAAGTGGGTAAATTTCTGTTCGCATGCCTGGTTTCTGTAATATGAACAGTCATTTTCATTTTCTTTTCATCCAGTCTGTTCAAGGATCTGTGGATGTGCTAATGATAGCTCAGTATTGTAATCCCCCAAACCGTACATTAGGTCATAACCGGAAAAAGCACATGAAAACACTATTCTTCCATGTTCAGCGTATGTAATGTGTCACTTTAATTGGAGCATAACTGTTTTTCACTACTTTCATTCAAGACTGGGCTCTCTCATTAAAAGAGTGCTTCAGCCCGAATTAAAACTGTTCAGGGTTTTCATCTCAAGACCAAAGCTGGGTACATGCTAAATTCGCTTGCACACACCAAGATGCAGTTGACTGGACAGAAATATAATTAAGAAAAAGAAAACTTTTCTATAAACTGTAGAAGTTTTCGTCCATGATAACAAGAAGAACGGTAAGGTGGCCATGACAGTGTCCAGCCTGACAAAGACAGCATGGACAAACAGCAAACTGACCGCACATATCGAAGTCCACGTGTACGAAGTCTGTGCTCTTGTAATATGACATTCGTCATTTATTTGGTGTTGCAGAGAAGAGTGTAATCATGTCATTAACTTTCAGTTCACATTGATTGTTACTTCAACAAACGTTGTAAAGACATTAAAACATTACAAAAAAAAAAAATGAAATGATCATTTGTACCTATCATCATAGCAATAAATCTTACTCTATTTTGCGTATACCATATTCATATAATACATATACAAACGGAAGCAGATTCTTAGGAATGGAAAAGCATGAAGTAAACACAATCGGTTCTATCGGTGAAATCATTTTAAAAAAAAAAAAAAAAAAAAAAAAAAAACACTTTCCAAGATATAAATTTGAAAATCTTTTAAAGTAATCATCATGACTCCACAGAACGACAAACGAACCACAAGACAAAAAACGACGCGTTTCGACCTCTTATGTCTTCTTTAGGCAGGATAAACAACACCCGGGACAACGTTAATGAAGAACGAGCAATCACTTACCTTTGTCGAATTTGGCGCAAGAAGGGCACAAAACGCGTCGTGTTTTGTCTTGTGATTCGTTTGTCTACGTTGTTCGATGGAGTTATAATACTTACTTTTAAAATTGTTTAGATCTCCGCCTGCGGTCGTTTTACTTTGCAACTAATGAATTTGAAAGTTTTCTGAAAGTGGCATTCCCGAACAGTGAGGCTCTCACCCTCTCCTCCTCAATTCATCTTCGTCTCGCCACCCCCCCCCCCCCCCCCCCCCCCTCATAAGTAGCGGTTGCAGCAGCAGCTGCTGTAGCTCCAGCAGTAACAGCAACAGCATTAGTTGAAGTAGGAGGTAGACGCAGAGGAGGAGGAGGAGGAGGAGCTGCAGCAGTAGTACAAGTAGTAGTAATAGCAGTAGTAGCACAAAAAGTGGCTGTAAAAGTCCTAATCATCGTCAGAGTAGTCATAGTAAAAGTTCTTCCAAGAAAATGAAAAAAGAACGATTTCTCAACTGTCGACGACGACGATGATAACGATAGTAACAATGCTGACATTGCTATAGGCCTTTGTCGGTGGGGCCCATGTCCTCAATATTTTCGCCTAACAGATACCCATCCAGAGTCATTCAGTGTTATCATCAATACTGACACAGTGACAGTCACGGCATTGAAGCTGATGATTTGAGTCACTGACGTCATTGACCATGGTGCTGTCCACACTCTCTGCAGAAGCCATTTTGGGTCATCTCCAACCGCAACAACATAATCCAAATGATGCCTACCATCTACCGGGACGAGTGATGCGCAAGACACTCCTGTGTGAGCCTGAGCTAACTTTGCGATTCTTTTGGCCGTCATCATTCGGGCATACTCATCTTCCCTTCCCCATGTTGCACACCAAGATTACATAACACCACTAACGAGTCCCATTCGAAATAAAACCTCCATATATTCACAAATGGCGACAAAATTGTTTCATATGTGATCCAGCAGAACACAATGTCACCTAAGATGACGTTTTGCACCGTGGATGACGTTTAGAATCGCAACAGAAGTACAAGTATCACTGGGTGACATTTTGTGCCGACGTGATATTTTGTACTTCAACATGGGGTGAAGTTTCTCCTGCCACATCTTACACATTACTCCATGATCCAAGCAGTCTTTATATTGAAAGAGACCTGCTCTGAGTAAAAAAAGATCAGGAGAAGAAAACCTCTGTGTTTTCACTGCAAACACAGAGTAACTGTTTCCCAGTCTATTGGCCTGACAAGTGGATCTAGTGAGTCAAATAATTTATTTGAAGTGCAGGTCAGAATAACCATCGGGACATCGACCGTCTGCATTAGAAGAGCGCCGTCTGACACCCCCATGTTTTGGCATGTTCTGTTCTTGAACTGGTAGGCCCACTGTTAACGGCCCACTGACTGGTCAAAATTGTAGTTGATGTGCCCACCTGCAGCACTTGTCCCATGCAAGCGACTGGAACACTCACTGACACGAGCTTTACAAAGCTTATCTCCCTTGCAGATCTCTATACTGTCGTGCATTATATGCCACAATGTGCAGCGTTACCATTAACATAATAAATTCGGCATAATGGAAAAAAAAAACTAACTCATCAAATAAAAGTTTTCTGATGAAGTGGAGATCAAGACTTTTGCCGCAGGTACTTCTTTCATGTTTGTTGTCACCCAAGCCTGCGTTTTTCTTTTTTTTTTCTTTGGTTGTGGTCGTTGACAATTTCCTTAACATGTTATTTATAACAGAACCAGCAAGAACGACAACTTCTGAAAGCTTTAAATTGAGAATTAGTAGATTATACAATTTCAAAACACTGCAGAAACAGGAAAACTTATGTCGTTTCTTTATACGGTAGAAAGAACCGGGATTTATGTACAGTATAGTCTCTGGTTTCGGTGACACGAAGCTTTTATTTGGGAGTCAGTTTTGTTTTTAACGAAAAAGCTGCAGGTTCATGGATTTCCAGCTGAACGAAAGCCTGACGTTCGGTCCATATGTGATGTCAATCTTTATGACGTATTGCTTTTGTTACTTACGCAAAAGACGTGCAATCCATGTTCAGTAGCTTCGAACAAACTTGAAGGAAGTTGAAACGTTTTGCTTCAATGTTGTAAAGGAATTGACAAAGGCTTCTGTAATCTTGAGACTTTGCACACTGGTAGGTGGTATTTTCCCATATTTCTTGCGTTAGCGTTGATGAGTCTAGTACATCAAGACAGTGAGTCATTGTGTGAGTATACCGTCGGAACCTGAATCTAAAAATGAAATGTTTTTACATAACATACCCTCTAATCACCACATAATCGTCAAGACTGGTAGTCTATTGTAAAAACAAAAACGTAGATGTAAAAAAAGAGGAGAACTTTTAGAGTGAATAAGATATGTACAATGCCAAATGTTGAACAAAAAGTTGAACTTTATAATCAAATTGCTTTACACAAAGTAATGCTTTTTGTGCTTCTCACTGGCCATTCGACGGGGAATATCAGTAAAAGAGGTCATGTATTGAAAGCATGCAACAGCAGAAACAAGAAGATGGCTGTAACCAGCCTGTTTGTTTGTTTGTTTGTTGTTGTTGTTGTTTTGTTTTTTTTTTTTTTTTTTTGTTTGTTTGTTTGTTTTTGGTTCTCGGCGAAGAATTCAGTACAGTTCGCGAGTGCGATCAGCTTTCTTATGGCCTTATTATGCTTCAATAATTACTGCACATAATTCACAGTTAGACGAGATCATTAGCAGATTAACCAAAACAAACAAACAAAATAGCAAGTACGTTTGAGGGTGAGAGGAACCGTCATTTTTACGTTCGTGTTCTTACTCTTTTCTGGTGAACAATATCACATCATCGAATATTTTCTTTTCCTTTTGTAGATAGTGTGCACTTCTTACGAAGCTTTGTACATTGTGCTGATATTTTGACCATATGTTTGCTTAATGTAAAACTGTGAAACAAATCTTCACGACAAAAGTTAGAACTACAGAGAAACAGTATTTTGCCGGTCGATCGTTGTATTTTTTACCCCCAGATCCTAGTTTTGTCAATCCATTACTTTGTAAGTGAAAATTTTCACCATTTCTTTGTTGTCGTTTGACATATTAATAAGGCCTTGGAATTGTGAAACCGTGCCTGTCTGTGTCTTAACGATAGAACGAACTTTGTTGTGCCCCAAACCAGAGAAACCACATGATTTAACGGAATGTATAAGTTTTCATATCTTTGTTTTGGTTAGAGAACGTGCAAAAGTGAACACGAATGAAACAAAAACAATAACGACTTATTTAATATCAATGCCATAGACATAACATGCCGAATAAACTTTGAAACCTTTTTTTTTTTCTAATGTCTTCAATGACCAGTGAAGACAGTCTTCTAATGTTGTAATCCTAATTTAATCGTACCTGTTTACTTCTCTACTTCAACAATTTTCCTTTATGTAACCATTAGCTTATGTATTTGTCTGTTCAGTTTGATTATCTGACTGATCTAAATTTGACGCATTTCTTCTTTTATTTACATGTATACAACTATTCTCCTTGACCTATTATTTATCATCACCATCGTCGTCGTCGTCGTCGTCGTCGTCGTCGTCGTCGTCTTCTTCTTCTTCGTAGTAGTAGAAGTAGTGGTAGTAGTAGTGGTAGTAGTAGTAGTAGTAGTAGTAGTAGTAGAAGAAGTACTAGTAGTAGTAGTAGTAGTAGTAGTAGTAGTAGTAGTAGTAGTAGTAGTAGTAATAGTAGTGAAGAAAAAAAAATACACCCGAAGGTGCGGGTGGGACCCAAAGAAGTACTGTCCTCAACTGCCGAACACCAGGTGGAAGTAATTATGCACCATCCTTGGATGTCTGCGCTGTAGTAGTAGTAGTAGTAGTAGTTGTTGTTGTAGTAGTAATAGTAGTAGTAGTAGCAGAGCAGCAGCGGCAGCAGTAATAGTTGCAGCAGCAGCAAAAAAAAACTTACCTCCACCCGCACCCATCTTATTTACAGCTTTTTCTTTCTTTCCTGTTCTCCTAACAAAAAAATCTTAGTCGAGAGAGAAGATATCTCACGTTGCAATTTCTGCTCACCTGCAACTTTTCCAAGCAAAGCTGGGTTATTGTCATTGAATTTTTGCGGTTTTTTTTCTTCTTAATTTAGAAAGAGTGGGGGTTAGTTGCCGCCAAGGACATTGACAAACAAAGCACAGGACAAGACACGATGCATTTCGACCTCTTGGGTCTTCTTCAAGCAAAAACATAGATCACATTTAACATTTAGGACAGTACAAACAAAGAACAAAGAGAGACCTATCTGATGTCCATGTGGCGTGCTGTGAAGAATGGCCGACATAGATTTTGTTAGTTTCGTTGTTTTTTTTTTTTTTTTTTTTTTTTTTGCATTGGAGTATAGTAGGCCTACTACAATTTTTATCCTCTTTGAGACTGTTTCAGTGAAAATAGCTCTCCCACCTTCTGGAAATTCTGTGATAGCAACTTCCTCTTTTCTGCCACGCTCATTTCAGTCTCTGTCTCCGCCATTTTTGTGTCTTTCTCAACCGTCGTTTGTCTGTCCTCCTTGATCATTCCCCCATCTGTGTTCTGGAAACTCTTTAACAGCTATTTCTCGTCACAATTTATGACATACCAGATATTTTGTGCTGTAATCTGGTGACTAGGTAATGGAAATTATACATACTATCCAGGGTGGACACTAGCGATCTATTCTGCAGTGTCTGTGTGCCCATTTCACTTTTTAAATGATATTTGTATGGCCTTTGAATGTTTTTTAATTCATTTTTACATTCTTGTTTTAACTTTGGAATCGCCAAGTTCAGAGGAATGTCTGGCTGCTTCCGGCACGGCCTAGTATTATCCGTTTGAAAGATGTCCACAGGTTTAGCGACCATGTCATAAATTGTGTTGTTTCTCTTTCAGGATGTCATTTTCCTAGGGTCTGATCTTTGTAGGTAGTTACTTTTTCCCCGTAGCAGTTTAACCACCCTGAAAAGGGCGTAGGTGGGCTACAATAAAAAAAAAAAAAAAATAACGGCATGTTGCTATTTTTTTTCCTGACCAATGTTACAGAGAGCTCCGATTCAGAATTAAAGAGCACTGACGTTCACTTGGCCTACAGAGATGGAACGACTGTGTACCAAGATCGCCGTTCTGCTACTAGGCATGCAATACCATGGACTTCATCCTAGACGCTGGTGTCATTATGGAGTGGAAGGGGCATTAAAATACACAGGATTACCCAAGAAAAAATTCGTCCAGCTGAAACACATCAACATCGGCGTGTTGGTAACAGTTTCCACCCCTGCCACAGATAACTTGTGCACGGAAGACGGATATGAGCAAATTCCGGATGTAAGTATTCCGCAAAAGTGTCACACATTTGCTTTTCTTCAAGTATGCAACAAAAAAAAAAAGAAAAAAAAAGCTGTCTCTCAAACTTTGTTTTGTGGGTTAATGACTACACTCAGACTTTCATTTTCGAACACCATCATAGGAAGCGAGCCAGAGGAGGAAGGGGGGAGGGGGGGGGGGGGGGGGGGGGGGTCTTGATTTCGCCATCGATCAGTCTTTCTGCCTAGTGATCTTCATGCGAGACTTGATCGAACACATTTCTTTCAAAAGCATTCCGGAAACGTCAACAAAATGCCTTGTGTTAACACGTGCACTGGTCTGGATGATTGTGGAAAAAACGCGCTTCTTCGTGTGTTTTCGAAGCGGTCTCATTCATACATTTGATCTTATCTTTCGCTCATCTATGTTTGACTCTATGACCCCATTATTGTATTCTCTTCCCTGGCTCTCAGGTCAACACAGAATCTTTTACCAAAGTTGTATCTCTGTGCTGTGAACAGTTTGAAGCCTCTCGTGTGTCCTCAGTATCACACTGATCTGTTTCACCTGTGTAGGCCCACCACGTTACGTGAAACTCTATTCTTCCATTGGTCGTCTTTTCCAAATTCACGCTCTTTGTTCTTAAACGTTTTCCGGCATTCCTTTGTCAATCAGTCACACCTCTTAAGTTTGGCACCAACTTCCCTTTGAACATACGTACTCTGCCTCTTCGTTTTCTTTCAAATCAAATTTGACAAACTCTTCTTTTCTTATCTGACAGATGGGTTAGCATTCTGTTTGGGAGTATCAGATGCGCTTGGAGGCCGGTGTTCATTCATCTAACAGCAATCGTATTCGTTTGTGATGTGGATGGATGGTTGGAGAAGGAGATGGGAGTGCAGGGCTGGTTGGTGACACGCGTGGATGTGGAGAAACCGTTCGGTTGCAGAATGCGAATAGGTATTGGTGCTTCTTGCACATTTGGTTTGCAGGTTGATGCGTGGGTGGACTTGCTTTATTGTAAACGCGCACGGCTTGAAGGTGATTCGGTGTTTGAATATTTTGAGTTGTAATGATGATGATGATAACGAGAAGAAGAACAAGGACAAGAACAAGAACAAAAACAAGAACAAGAACAAGAAGAACAAGAAAGATGGTAAATTTCAACAATCAAATGTGCATCATCTATGTTTTATTTCTGTAGCTGATTTTGACAGCATTCAACCACAGTTAACTTTAGTACAGAAGGGAGACTATATTAGTGGGATGTGACACTGTGATAGTTGTAGGTTAATGTTTATTTCCTATTGCGTTAAGTTTTAATCGTCACCATCGTCACATTGCCATCATTTCTCTCTCTCACCCATTCTTCGGCTGTCTCCATTCGGCACACCAAAGATCAACGCGAAATCAAGTGTCAACACTTACATCTGGGCGCTGTCATAGACCACCAAGCTGGAAACGGCAGTTGCCACTTCTTCTGTGGGGGTACATCACCAATAATTTACATCGCAAACACGTTAGGAAGAGCAAAGGGGAGTGGGTGTGAGTAAGGAATGGAGACAGAGATTTAATTGGGGGAGGGGTGGTGGTGGTGTGGAAAACAGTAGTGACAAAAGAAAGGGTGTTGGTGTTCGTGGCAGTTCTGAAAGCATTACCATTCGTTGATCATAATGAAACTTTGATATTTAATTGTACCACAGTTATTACATCGGAAATCTCCTCAAAAACTCCGTCCTCACCCCTTCCCCATCCATATCAATTGTTGAAGAACATGCGCTCACCCAACCCACAACATTTGCAGCCCATAAAGCCCCACCAAAATTATACCCCCCCCCCCCCCCCCCCCCCCAGATGCAGTACTGGCATTTAAACTGCAAGAGAATGCAGGTTCATCAAAAAGAGAAAGACAAGTGGTGGATTTTGAGCTTCCGAAGAGGCAATGACCCGAGATTACTTCACTTTCATTTTCAGCAGGTAGTGTACACGTTGATGGAGCTTTGAATTCGAGTTCTTTATACTTACCTATCTTCTCATCCCCAATTTCGATTTAGCAATCAGTTCACATAATGACACTATGTATTGCCCAACGCATTTTCATCCAACTCACAAAGGTAGTCTTCGTTCGTTTTGTTTTGTTTTTTTCTCTTTTAAAGTTCTATTAATTGTCTGATACCTGACAACAGATTTTCAAATCTGTGTTGCGGAAGGTAGCCTACATGACGAATAAAACGTGCTATCCAATACTATGACTGTGTGTGTGTGTGTGTGTGCAGATAGTGGCCTATGCAGTGGAGTCTGTTTGTGTGTGCAGATAGTGGCCTATGCAGTGGAGCTGTACAACAGGGACCATCCACTACCCAACAATCTGACCCTGGGCTTTGTGGTGCTGGACGACTGTAACGACATCGATGCAGCAATCGTTCAGTCTTTGAGTTTTGTTCCGTGGGATGCCAGTCCTGGTGATTCATTTTCTCTTCTTTGGTGGGGGGCGGGTGGGGGGGGGGGGGGGGGGGGGTACGTAAGCGGAGCGGCAGGAGGGTGGTTTGGTATAAAGGTGGGGATGGGGAGTATGGTGGCGTAAGGTGGTGGAGGGTTGAGTCGTTTCTCGTACTTTCGGAATCTCTCTCTCTCTCTCTCTCTCTCTCTGAGTCTCTCTCTCTGTCTCTGTCTGTCTGTCTGTCTGTCTGTCTGTCTCGTTTTGTTCAAAGATTAGTCATCTCTATTGCTTCTTTCTTTTTACTGTCCGTCGCTTAGGCGTGCACATGGATGTGTGTGTGTGTGTGTGTGTGTGTGTGTGTGTGTGTGTGTGTGTGTGTGTGTGTGTGTCACCGGATGTAAATGTTTTGTGATTATGTGTGCTTATACTTGAGAGAGAGAGAGAGAGAGAGAGAGAGAGAGAGAGAGAGAGAGAGAGAGAGAGAGAGAGTCGGTAATCCTTTTGCC
>JADBJO010000678.1:55000-70000 GCA_016801955.1 Conus betulinus | reverse complement strand
CAACATTGTATACCAAGCTACTGTGACAACAGATAATAGCAAAGAGACATATATAGGGATTACTGAAAATAAATTCAAAACTAGGTATGCTAACCATAAGCAATCGTTCAAATATGAAAAATACAGAAACCAAACAGAACTAAGTAAACATGTATGGTATCTTAAGACAGCAAATATAGACTTCAACATAACATGGAAAATAGTCAGAAGAGCAGCAGCGTATATAACAACAGCACCAAGAGATGCAGCTTATGCACAACAGAAAAATGGATAATCTTGTGTAAGCCCGATATGGCAACACTAAACACAAGAGTAGAAATGACAGACAGTTGCAGGCATAAAAGGAAATTTTGTCAGTAAATATATATAAAATAGCAACCCTAACAGAGCCCCTCATGCAGCACAATTAGCAAAAAAGATTTCACAACCGTGGTAGAGCCCCCCCCCCCCCCCCCCCCCCCCCCCCCTTGCAGAACACGTGCAACACAATTCTTTCTTCCTTTCCCTGAATACAATTCACAACTCCTATATATATTGAGGCCTATAGCAAGGGATGGTATGGGATCTGAAGAGAGAATATCTCGAAACAACTTGTAATCCTGAGTTTTAAGTTTTACTTTTATCATCATTTATATATATATATTTATATATATATATATATACACACACACACACACACACACACACATATATATATATATATATATATATATATAATACATATATATATATATATATAGCATCAGATCTATCAGACCTTTCCTTACAGAACAGGCCACGAGACGTTGGTGTCTTCCTGCATTCTGTTAAGACTAGATTATTGTAACGCTCTTTTCCTTGGTGTACCAGCAGCCTTATTCCAGCCACTACAACGTGTTCAAAATTCAGCTTCTCGCCTTTTCTTCCAGGTGCCAAAACAGTATGATACTTCGTATCTCTTGGAGAAATTACACTGGCTCAAAATCGAGCACAGAATTCAGTACAAGTCGGCGTGTCAGTATTATAACGTTTTCACAGGTCAAGCGCCTACCTACCTATCTCTCCGATTGCTTCGAAATATGTTTTCCTACACATCCCCTCCGTTCTTCCTCTGATACGCGAAATTTTTCGAAGTCCCTCGTATAACCGAAGCAGCACGGTTCCAGAGCATTCTCATTTTCTGCGGCAATATTCTGGAATTCGCTGCCTTTCCATCTACATCATGCCCCTTTCTTCCTGACTTTCAAATCTGCGCTTAAAACTTCTCAGATCAAACACCAGTTGCAGAACACCACCACATGAAATGCTGCTAAATTACTACGTGTCACTTGCATGCATGGGTCGAGTTACACGAGTGAGCTGTTCACCGAGTTATATATAGTACGTTTATGTATGCGACATTATGTCCCAGTATATGTGTGTGTGCGTATAATGTTTATGACTGGTGAAC
The DNA here is from genome assembly GCA_016801955.1 of Conus betulinus. Classification (NCBI taxonomy): domain Eukaryota; kingdom Metazoa; phylum Mollusca; class Gastropoda; order Neogastropoda; family Conidae; genus Conus; species Conus betulinus. The sequence continues at coordinate 68,571 of JADBJO010000678.1, read as the reverse complement.
GCAGAATTGCGTGCGCCTGTGCGGTCCTGTATATTTTTAGATGTCGAATGGTTTAAAACTTGTAAAGCGCCCTGTAGCCTAGGTGGTTGGTTAGAATGGGCGCTGTAAAAATTGTCCTCATTATTACGTACGACTAGTATTTAATAGCGTATGAAAATAAGTGCGCGCTAAGAATTCATTCACTATCTTAGCTGTTGTTATTAAAAACTTAGCAACGCTTTAAATGAGAAACATTTAAGGGAGAGACGAAAGATAAGTACACGGGAATACAAACATATACATATGAAAAGTGTTTGACTCCTTCACTTTCAGCAGTTGGGACATTGCATATTGCTTGCTTCTGTATGGAAAGTTTTTAACTCCTTCACTTTCAGTATTTGGGACATTGTAAATTGCTTGCTTCTGTAAAACTAATTCAGTTCAATGACATACTCTTACTTAGATTCGAGGTATTACAAACACATATTCCTTTTACGTTTAATCCCTTGGCATCTCATGGAGATGCGCCACAGTCTATAATTCTGTGGTGTCTCACCACCAGGTTTAAGTAAAAAATAAAAAAAAAATCCAACCCCCACCTCCCCCCGCCAGCAGCCAGCGAAGGGTAGAAAGTAAAACGAAAGCAAAACTATGGTTAGAAAATAAGTTGCTGAAAAACTAAAACCATTGTATGAACAGTATAGTATGTATGTAGGTGAAAATCTTCGAGCCTATGCTTGAGGATCAATTCAAGGATGCAAGGGAGGTAAAAAGATATCCAACAGTCAGAGTGGTCAGCTCTGCTGTTAAACAACCTAAGCATAGTTGCTGAGAATTATGCAGAACAGCCTTTACTGGGATCTCCTAAGGGATCCAAACTCCCACTGATTGACTAGACAATGTTATGCTGAACAATATGATAGTTGGGGAAAAAACAAGAGCAGGCTAACAATTTTTCCTTCATTACATTTATGACTAGACAAAGATTTAAATGAAAGAAAAATATATTTCAACGTCTCTGTGTGTGTGTGTGTGTGTGTGTGTGTGTGTGTGTGTGTGTGTGTGTGTGTGTGTGTGCTTACGTGCGTGCGCGCGCGCGCGCGCGCGTATGTGTGTGTGTGTGTGTGTGTGTGTGATAAAAACTATATGAATACGTGATATCTGTCGCGCCAGGAGTGTTTACAGCATCCGGAGGTTAAAAAAAAAAAAGGAAAAGAAAAAAGGAAAAAAAAAAAAAAAAAGAAAGAGATGGGATGAAAAAGGGGTATATCTTAATTCAATTTCGTTAACGTGTATAATGTCAAAGAAATTAGACATACGTTTTGTTCCCTGTTGCCGACAATACAGAGGTGTTAGAGAAGAAAGATCATAGAACAAAATCACGTAAGAGATGCTCGTTCGTTTAAATCAATGTTGTTGATGTATCAGCCGTACATAATAAACACTTCTTTGTACAAAGCTTTTAATGTACAGGACTAATTGTTTCATGGCGTCTAAAATCGATGGTTATCGTAGCTATTGTCTCTTTTTGCGGTGTGTTTTATTTCACAACGTTGTGTACACTTTTCACACACTCATTCATGATAGGCTATGGCCTGTGTGAATGAACACTGATTCATTTAATTGTTCTCTCTGTCTGTCTGTCCCTGTGGGTCGCTCTGTCTGTCTGTGTGTCTGTCTGTGTTTTTTTTTTCTCTCTTTTTTTGTCTTTGTGCTTGTCTGTTTGTCTATCTCTGACTTTCTGTCTATCTATCTCCGTCTGTCTGTCTGTCTGACTATGTGTCAGTGTCTGTCTGTCTGTCTGTCTCTCTCTCTCTGAGTTTCTCTGTTTCTCTGTCTCTGTCTCTGTCTCTCTCTCTCTCTCTCTCTCTCTCTCTCTCTCTCTCTCTCTCTCTCTCTCTCTCTCTCTCTCTCTCTCTCTCTGCATGTGTGACGCTCCCACCACACACATTTGTCTTTTCACTTTTACTTCAAACCAATACCAAAAAGAGAGATCAAAGCGCTAGGTTCTGAACAGTTCAACCCACTTTCACTTCCACAGGTACCAGCTGCGCGTCGTCACAGACATTCTCCTGGAGTTCAACTGGACCTATATCTTTGTCATGTACTTAGCAGGCAGCTACGGGGAAAACTTCTTGGAAGGCATGCAGAAACTGTCCAATGTCCATAGAATATGTGTGGCTGCATCTTACGAACTGCCTTCCGTCGTGACTGAGGAAGAGGTGTTGTTTTTTTTTGTTCTACCTCCTCCAGCTCCTCTTGCTCCTGCTCCTGCTCCTCCTCCTCCTCCCTCCTCCTCCTTTTTTCCCTCTTCTTCTTTAAGAGTTTTAGGAATGTTCGCGCTTGTATGTCACGTTTGAACTTTTAATCACTTCAAATGGAACTTCGGTTCATGAAATCTGTCCAACAGTTCGTAAGTGGGTGGAGTCATTGCGATCTGTTATGATTATCTTTGTAAACTCAGGGACAAACTCATGTAAGAACTTTAAGAAACAAACAAACATAAGCAAACAAACAAACGAACAAAAAAAAAAAAACAAAACAAACAAACAAACAAACAAACAAAAAACGAAAGTTGGTAGCGCTGGAGAATATACCAATTGCCACAGCGCATTGGTTAGCGTCGCGAATCATGGACTGGAAGGTCGTGGTTCGATATAAATCAAAGCCATTTATTACTGGGATTTTTCGACCACAACCATTCACTACCCAGAGCTGAATTTATTATGGGCTCTCAAAGAGGAAGACAGAAACCACTGTTTTGTTTCATCCACTTAACGGAATGCAAGTTTGACAGGGTTGCCCAAAATCGCTGACCAGGACTGCATGTCTCTGTATCTCTCAAGCCTGATCAAACCCGGAATAAATTATAGACTGAAGTGTCAGGTATATTCCTATCATTTTGTATTAGACCATAATGTAACACGAGAACATCATTTTCATTATCTTTGTCGGCATTGAAACGGAGAATATTTCAATAGAATCCAGTCTATTGTTTCTTGTTCACTCTGCACCTTTGTAGATAAAACTTGGCCAGCAGTTAAACAAACAAACAAACAAACAACAAAAACGAAACAAAAAGTCACCTGCAGTTACGAGTGTGTCCAGAAACGCCAGTTTCTTCATCTAGTATAAAATAATGCGCACTGACACATGTTTTAACATATGTTGAGTTCCAAGCTTGTCCAAAAATTCCAAGGTTTGTCGCATCGCCCCAAAACATCAAGAATGAACTGTTTTCGTCTCCCACCGAAACCAATTTTCATCATTTGTGACTTTTCTTTTCGTAAGTGATGTATTTGTTGCAGCTGTTTTGTGGACAAGGTCGACAGTAAACCCATTAAATTATGCCTGGGAGTCCCAGTGCATGTATCTACTATTAGAACATACAGAAAAATCGATGTTTTACCATAAGAAAAAAGCAGAAAACTCACAGTCACAAAATGTTATGCAATGTTCAGCCATGGGAGGCGTAAATGAAAAAGAGATTTATACATACATCCACATCCAGCCAGAGTCCCATTATCCAAAGAGAGCAGCAATGGTATCTTCATCACCCACTTTTAGTTCTTATATTGCAAATTTAATTAGAAAGCAAACTCATGTAAATATTAGATCGCTGGCAAAGACGTCTTTTACAGATACCATTCCGCATTGGGAACCAAGTTCGATCTTGAACACGCTGCTGCGAAAAAAGCTGATCAGCATCATATTCAGCAAAGATGCATTTGGAAAACAAATTACCCAACCATCTGAAAGTGTTTACAGATGGCTCAGTGACAAAAAACACAGAAGCTGGGTCTCGTTTGTAATTCCATCACTGAATATATAGAAAAATCATATTTCATGGAAAATATAGATCAATAATCAATGCTGAAATGATAGCTATACTAGTGGCCTTGACTTATCTAACTGACTTACCACAGCCAATCTTTCAAGTATTGTACTGCGAAGATTCAATGTCGGTATTGCAATCCATGAAGTTTTGCAAATCGAATTCAGATGATTTTATTTTAAAGGGCATTTGTCATTTAATTCATATATTGATGTGTAAAGGAACTGGCTTAAGTTTCTTTTAGATTCGTTTACACTGTGCAATATTCGATAATAAATTCGTTGACAGGTATGCGAAAAAAAAGGGTGCTACAACTGAAATGCGTCCACAACAACTTAATATATCCTTTACTTTACAAGTCATCGAATGTTAAAAAAAAGCTTGGGACTACCTTACAAATAGTCCTAAGAACCATAGTTCTTATGTTAAAACACAAAATAATCAGCTTTTCAGCATTCGTTATTTCAAGAGCATCCCAAAACTGCAAATTCGGGATATATATCAATACAGAAATTCTGTTTCAACATTTTATCGACTGAAACTAGATGCACTCAAAGCTCACGAAATGTGTGTGTGGCGAAACGAATAAATCAAAAGGTCATGTTTTATTTGAGTGTGCCCCTCTCAAGACATGCTTACAATATCTATCAGGCAGATACAGATCCCGTTTTTTAAAGTAACCTCTTGTTTGTTACATGGCCCAGTTAGATATTTCATATGATGTTGGCGGCCTTTGTGTGATTATGTGTACGCACCAACACCCGCACACACACACACACACACACACACACACACACACACACACACACACACACACACACACACATATGATTACGTAAACACACACGTTTTCTCTCTCTCTCTCTCTCTCTCTCTCTCTCTCTCTCTCTCTCTCTCTCTCTCTCTCTCTCTCTCTCGTCTAGTATCACATAATCTTTTTTGTGAAAAGACGTTAGATGAAAGCACTTCTACTACTACTACTACTACTACTACTACTACTACTACTACTACTACACCACCACCACCACCCACCACTACTACTACTACTACTACTACTACTACTACTACTACTACACACACACACCAAATCGAGAAAACATCAACGCAGACACGACGTACTGGTCTGGTGTCCTTTCTACTTTTTCCCCCCTCTCAGGCTGCACGTGCTGTTGAATATCTGCGGAAGAACACTGGCGGCGCCCGTGTGGTCTTGCTGGTTACGGGTATTCCCGCGGCCAACGCCGTGCTGTCAGCCGCGACTCGCATGGTGCCAGGGGACAACCTGGTCTGGATTGCAACTGATGGGTGGTCCTACGAAGCGCCGCAAATGACTGACTTCGCAGACTTGCTGCTGGACTCTCTTGTCATCGTTTACAAAGAGGCATACGTTCCAGACTTCGACGATTGGTTTAAACAGCTTACACCCGTGAGTGCATTGACATGTTTATCGTCGTAAGTATATTTGATGGCCTTATCACTGTTAATACGAACTAGCGCGCTCTATCATGTGCACACTCGAAAATTCGCTGCCACTGAGGGAGCCCTCGAAGCACTGGCATTAAGCAGACAAAAGTGTGGTGACAATTACAGACCTTGCGTTACTGAAACAACATGGGAACTTGTGATCTAAAAAAAAACGTTCCTCTTATCTACCTCTGGTGGTCGCAAAGAAGAAACGGTTTTATGCCGGCTGCACACTGGCCATTTGTTTTTAACGCATTCGTTTCTTTTAAAGAGTGAAGAAGCTCCGTGGTGCATTCCATGTCATGTACCACTCACAGTGAAACATATTCTTTAGAGTGTTGGGACTTGCACGATGTGAGGCATAAGCATTTTACAGCAGACTCCATGAACACCTTGTTCAAGAAATGTCCCACCTGATGTGATCTTTGAATTTTTGAAAGAAATCAACATTTTTCATCTGATCTAAGATTTTACAGAAGAAAGATTTTAAACAAAATTTCCGGTGTATTTTAAAAAGGTGTTTAAAATCCACGCAGTGACGGCCCTGAATAGGCCTTTTGCGGTCCAGTGAAACCATTCACATTGATCAACAGCAAAGCTGAACCCACTTAAGGGATGATGATGAGCATATTTGTGAGATGACTTCAATGCGGCAACAGCCCTGACATGGCCCTTTGCGGCCGGCTGGGCTATAAGCAACATTGCCCCCTCTCTCTCTCTTTCCTGATTACGAGTATGGAAACATGCACACGTGTGCGCCTGGTGTGCGTTGAGGTGGTGGTGGGAGGTGGTGGTGGTGGATGGGCAGGGAGTGGATGGGAGGGTGAAAGTATCAAAGAAATCGAGCACAATAGAAGCACTGCTGATATGTCTTTTTTGCAAACAATAAGAAAAGACTGCCCCCCCCCCCCCCCCCCCCCCCCCCCATCACTCCCCCAAACTAGATTTTCTTTTTCTTAAAACACCGATTTTAAATTTGAATTAAAAGTGAATGTGTTTACTAAGCATTTTTAACAAAGCTATAAATAAATATCGTTGACAAATGACCCATGTGGCCGATTGCACGTTAACAGACTAGAAATAGCATCAGAACCGTTTAATTTTAGATGGAAAGAAACATGGATTATAGGAGGTGTTATTTCGGAAATACAGGAAAGATGAACTTTCGTCGACGGAAAAAAAAAAAAAAAAAACATTTTTAAGACGAAAAAACTTTCTTACAACTTTCTGAATGAGAGAGAGAGAGAGAGAGAGAGAGAGAGAGAGAGAGAGAGAGAGAGAGAGAGAGAGAGAGAGAGAGAGAGAGAGAGAGATCACCCTGGATGCACATATCATGTTGATTCCCAAACATACATTACCGTATACATACATACATACAGTATACATTTACCCTCCACAGCAAATATGTGTGAAAAATGTCCCGCTGATATTTGCTAGCAGGCATGCGTTTGCTGCTCTTTCTCTCTCTCTCCTCTCTCTCTCCCTCTCTCGCTCTGCGCGCACGCGTGTGTGTGTGTGTGCGTGCGCGTGCGTGTACTTTTGGCTGCTAAACAAAACTCTCTCTCTCTGATGAACAGGACACTACATCGAACCCTTGGTTCCATGGCTTCTGGGAAAGGATCTTTCAGTGCTCTCTTGACAATGGCACTTGTGCTGCCAATCTGTCGTTCAGGAACGTCAACTTACCACGGCACGCCAACGCTGCATTTGCAGGGTTCGTGGTGGATGCCGTCCATGTGATCGGCAACGCCACGTCCCAAATTCTTCAAAGCGCCGACTGTTACAATCAAAATGCATCTATGGCCAGCGCTTGTGTGACTGGCCCTCGACTTTTGGACAAACTGAAAGCCACGCAGTACAATGGATACAGCGGCTACCTCAAATTTGACTCTGAAGGCAACCGTTTGGGTCACTTCAAGGTGGGACAGCTGAAGCCTGGAACTGCTCGGGTGTTCAGAACAGTGCTGTTGCTGAATTTGATTTTACAAGTGATGCAATAGCACATTATAGTCGTGTTAATTGGACGCATCACAGTTTACGTGAGGGGTTTGAGTACCCGGAGTCCCTGTGTAGCTTACCATGTCAAACGATTTGAAGTGCAATTATCCTACAAGTCCATATGCTGCTGGACCTGTCATCACTGCAACGATCACGAGCGCATTGGAGGAAATGGCACAAGTTGTGAGCCGTGCCAGGAATTTACCTGGCCAGATTCAGACACCCGTGAACAGTGCGTGCCCTTACCACCGAATAGGTTGGACATGGCCAGCGCTTTGGGAAGTTTTCTGACCTTTTTGGTATCACTGTGTCTCCTCCTCTGCTTGCTTGTCTTTCATTTTTTCTATACCCATCGTGACTCCCGTGTCATTAAGGCCAGTTCGTTAGATCTGTCATACATAATGCTCTTTGCCATCATCCTCGGTTACAGCACGATCATCATGTTCCTGGTAATACCTTCCGACATTCTGTGCAAAGCGTTGTTCGTGACATGGGCGTGTCTTTTACCCCTGATATATGGACCGTTACTGATACGGGCCTTATGGGTGTACAGACTCTTTAGGTCCAGTAGAAAGTCGACAAAGCGACCACGACTAACGGGCAGGAAACACCAGCTCATGTTCAGCTTTCTTATTGTTGCCGTTGAGGTAAGTGTCTGGCATAATGAACGCTTGAAATATCTGTTTCTCTAGATGTATCGACCTGTCTCTCTGCTGTGTGTTTTCTGTCTGCCTGTCTGCCTCTCTGCCTGCCTTCACGCCTCTCTCTCTCTCTCTCTCTCTCTCTCTCTCTCTCTCTCTCTCTCTCTCTCTCTCTGAAAACAATCTAAGGGTATCATCGCAGCGATGCTGTTACTAGCCCTCAGTTGCACTCAGTTTATAAATTGACTACGATGGCATTACAAATGTTTCAAAAGCTTGTTGGTAGAAAACAAAGAAATATATCAAGTCAAGCTCTTATGAGGTTAAAACATTGTTCAGTACCGTTGAGCTGATATCAGTACAGATATTCGAGTTCTAGCCTCACGTGCAACGTGCATATTTAAAGCATGAGTTACAATGCTTGGATTTGTTGCATTTTTCAAACTTTAAATCCTTCTTCCTCCTTCTCTCTCTCTCTCTCTCTCTCTCTCTCTCTCTCTCTCTCTCTCTCTCTCTCTCTCTTTTTACAAACTTGAAACGGTTTCGGTCTCTCTCTCTCTCTCTCTCTCTCTTCTCTCTCTCTTCAGGACACTCTTGACCGGTTTCGGTAGGAACACGTAAAAAAAACTCTTGTGGAGGATTGATTATGTCAAGCACACACACACACACACACACACACACACACACACACACACACACACACACACACACACACACACACACACAGAGTCTGGCAATGCAACACTCAGGGGATATCATGTGGTACGTAGGTGATGTGAATCGGTCTGCTGTAAAAGCATTTGTTTTATTATCACCACGACACCATTTCGGGCATTTTTGCTCACAGGAACACAGTACCGCGCATTTATAACCAGAAATGATGTACAAGATACGCGTGACACCCCAGCACATTCTTTCTGTATAAGTGGCTCTCACTTAACTACTGCTAACATTAACAGTGTGGATGAGATGTTCTGGAAAGATTCATTTGGAAAATGTGCTAACTCCAGTTTCTTACTTTAAGGGGAAACAATCGACGAGAATGAGCCTATTTATATGAAAATCTGAGACTTGCTGGACACATATAAAACATTCATTACACAACTTTATGGGTTTTGCCAATCAAAGAAGAAATGAAAAAAAAAAAGAGAAAAAAAAAAAAAAAAGAAAAAGAAAAGAGAAAAATGATCTTATCAAAATATCAGGGGTGCAAGTCTCTCGGTATCAAAACCACAGCATCCTCTGATAAAAGAACAAACAATTAATAAGTATCTAGAGTCAGCGGCTGCTCTTAAGTGTGAAGTATATGATGGATACCAAAGATTGGAAGAAACACTGGTTGTTGCAACAGATCTGGAAGATGCATACAACAAAGCCCAGTTCTCGCTTCTCAGAGCTACTCCTTGACGATGGAGTCAGCAGGACACTTACACAATGGACTGCAGCAGCATTTCAGGAGCGAACCGTCATTCTACGATTTGGAGACTGGATGTCTGGACTTCATACTCTCTATTGTATTACCTCAAGTTTCTCCCTTCTCCCCTTGTACTAAAGGTCTTGCAGACTTCAACAGAAACGGAATCGTTCGAATGTCTGATCCACAAAACATCAAAGAATGCCCAGGAAAGAACGAAAGCAGTTCAGCAACAGTTGAACAGCATTGCTTACTGGTGTCAAGAAACGGGATCGTCCATCAATCCTACAAAGACCCAGAAATTGGTTTGCACTCTCAGGAACAAGACATCAAGACAATTACTTTTGCCAGTTTCCTTCAATGGAATACAAATCGAATCAATTGACAGCCTACACTATTTGGGTATAGGCTTTAATAAAAAATGCTGGTCTTTAGAAAACATGTTGAGAATACTGTTCTTAAATGCAAAAAGGGCCTGTCTACAATCAAAGCAATGGCAGCTTAAGGCACTGAACAGCACAATTTTTGCCGACTGTATCACGCAATTCAGCTCACTATCCGAGAGCAATCTTCTTTTGAAATTAGAAAGAATTCAAAAGACGCAAAGTGATCGATCCTAGGAACCACGAAGGACACACCAATTGAAAGTAAGCGATACCTGCTTGACCTTCTGTCGAAGCAGTCAGACACAAACTAGAACAAGTGAAGGCATAACAAAATGTAGAGCACTTGAAAATCCATAAAACCCACTACATGCGGCAGGCAAGGAAACAAAAGACACTCGTCTGGGACGTGGAAAATCATGGATGGGCCAGGCAGAGGACAATATACAGATCGTGTGCCCGTCATCAGAACTCAAAGAAACGAAAGGAATGGGACAAGCATCAATATCTCTTCAAGGACCTCTTCCACATTGCCATCGCTCGAGAGCTTAGAATACACTGTCCAGAAGGGTTTGAAGGCAAAACCAGCGCAGATATTCAGATGCAGCTTGAAAGCCTCGGCATAAAAAAAGTTAATATATTCACTGATGGTTCCGGCACCGAAGGTAACTAAGCTTGACATACTCAATGAAGCAAAATGCTAAAACTATCTAGGAGGACAAGGATGGATACAGTTAACAACTTCCAAGTCTAACAATGGAGGTAGAAGCAGTGACACAAGCACTCCACTGGCTCTCATCCACAGACCAGCTAAGAAATCAGCAAGCCATGATACTGACTGACTCCATGAATCCATGAATCTGCTTCAAAAAGTGCAAAGTGAAAGTGGAAGTCCTGTTTCAGATGAAGTAATATGCAGCCTTCCATATGTACTGGAGACACCAATGTCAATGGACTGCATGCCCAGGACATCATGCAGGTTTCAAAAGAAACGAGAGAGAAAGAGACGCACACTGTAGCGGGAGAGTCGAACAGTAAGAACTAGATTACCATCTTGGCCAATCCGATATGATAAGAAATCTAAAGAATCACCTCAACAAAGAAGATCGAGGCCGCTATACCTAGACCATCTTCCAGAGCTCAGCATTAAGAGAGAGAGAGAGTAGCCGCACATTAAGATTTAAAGGAAGAGCAAGAACATCACAACCCAGCCGTTGTCTGGTCCTAAGTCCAGAATGAGAAATGGGGAAGGTTGTGCGTTGGGCTAGCAACCCGCCACGTAAAAAAAGCTTTGCTACAGAAACGCCAACAAGATCCAATCAAAGCTCGGGGGACGAGCTCAGGGCAGATGCAGCAATGCATTGTATGACGAGTAGGAGTGAAAGCCGAAAGGAAGCTTCTGCTCCGACAATGTCCTTAGCGAATCCCAAACAAGAGGTGAGAGTGGGAGCCTGGAATGTGCGAACGCTGTATGAAGCTGGAAAGACTGCACAGACGGTGAAAGAGATGAAGAAGTATAGACTGAACATCCTAGGAATCAGTGAGATGAGGTGGACAGACTCAGGCATCATGACCCTTGGCTCAGGAGAGACAGTATGTTATTCTGGTCGCACCGACGGGCAACATCAAGAGGGAGTAGGTATCATCATGGATAAGGAGGCCAGGAAGAGCTTAATGGGATGGGAGCCAGTCAACTCAAGAATCATCACAGCCAGATTCTTTGCCAAGTATACCAAGACCACCATCATACAGTGTTACGCACCGACAGAGCAAGCCACAGAGGAAAAAAGACCTGTTCTACAACATCCTACAGAAACAGATAGACAAGACACCACAGCATGACATTCTTCTTCTTATGGGAGACTTCAATGCGAAAGTCGGAGCGGAGAATACCGGGTATGAGACTTGCATGGGACAAGAGGGAGTGGGAGACAGAAATGACAATGGACAGCGTTTGCAGATGCGTGTCTTTAAAATGGTCTGGTGATAGGTGGTACCATCTTCCAACACAAAACCATCCACAAACTGACATGGGTATCACCAGATGGAAGAACCAGTAACCAGATAGACCACATTGCCATCAACCAGAAGTGGAGGAGCTCCATGAAGGACGTAAGAGCCATTCGAGGAGCTGACGCTAGCAGTGATCACCATCTTGTGCTATGCAGACTCCAGCTGAAGCTCAAGAGAACATAAAAAAAGAAAAGTGAACAACTCTTTGACTCGAGGAAACTGACCAGTGAGGCGGTGAAAAGCCAGTTTACCATTGAACTTTCCAATAGATTCCAAGTCCTGGACAGCACACCAGCAGATGACATCAACGCTCTGTGCGACAATGTACAGAAAGCTTTCATAGACACCAGCAAGGCCGTGCTGGGCTACAGAACAAGAGAGAGGAAGGAATGGATATCAGACACCACATGGCAACTCAAAGAGGAGAGAAAGATCGCAAAACTCGGCACGCTCACTGGAACAGAAGATGAGAGACAAACATCCGCCGAAACGTACAAAGAGAAAAACAAAGAAGTGAAGAAGAGCACAAGGAGAGACAAGCGACAGTTTGCAGACAACTTAGCAGCAGAGGCCCAAGCTGCAGCAGAGAAGGAGACTCCAGGACCGTCTATAAGATTACCAAGACACTAACAGGCGGATTCACCAGCAAAAACCACAGTAGTGAAGGACAAGACCGGGAAAGTTTTGACAAAAGACGAAGACCAACTCAACAGATGGGCAGAACATTTTAGAGAGATATTAAATAGGCCGGACCCAGATGAGGAAGCCACCATCGAAGACATGGGTTTCAACTTAGAGATGAGACATGGACGCATTACCCAACAGGAAATTGTGGAGGCTATCAGGCAGACAAAGGGCAACAGGGCACAGGTGAAGACAGAAATCACGGCAGACCCCAAAACGAGCGCAAAGGCTTTAGTGAAACTATTCAACAAGGTATGGGAAGAGGAGAAAGCTCCGGACACATGGAAGAAAGCATCATAGTGAAGCTCCCCAAGAAGGGCGACCTCTCTGAATGCGGCAACTGGCGGGGAATCAACTTGCTCTCCGTCCCAGGGAAGATCTTCTGCCGTGTCCTTCTACAGCGCATGAGGCAAGCCATTGAGAGAACCCTACGAGAAGAACAGGCAGGGTTCAGAAGCGGGAGAAGTTGCACAGACCAGATCTTTGTCTTACGAACAATTGTGGAACAGTCCCATCGAATGGAATTCATCACTGTACATCAACTATATTGATTTCCAAAAGGCTTTCGATAGCATTCATCATCCTTCGCTGTGGAAGATCTTGGAAGCCTACGGGTTTCCTCTTAAAGACATCAACATCTTACAGGACATGTACGCAGACAACCAGTGCTGTGTGCGACATGATGGACAGCAGAGCGAGTGAATCCACGTCCGGACCGGGGTCAGACAAGGCTGCGTGATCTCGCCGACAATTTTCCTTGTCGTCATTGACTGGGTGATGAGGAAGGCCCAGCGATAGGGCGAGAGGGCTTGTACGGGGACTGACAGCCAGGCTTGAAGACTGCGACTTCGCCGACGATATTGCACTGCTGTCGCACGCCCAGAAAGACATCCAGGAAAAAACATCAAGAGTGGACCTAATAGCCAGCAGTGTGGGACTCAAGATTCACCCCAACAAGACCAAGATCATGAAGGTGAAGACGAAGAGCGCAGAGAAGACCAGTGTGCGAGGCTCAGCTCTAGAGGAGGTGGAACACTTCAAGTACCTCGGCAGCTACATCTCGGCCGATAGCAACATCGAGCAGGAGATCTCAACCAGGATAGGACTCGCAGCTCGGGCATTCAGCGGGTTGAAAAACATCTGGAAGTCAGCTGTCCTGC
>JADBJO010000678.1:47500-50000 GCA_016801955.1 Conus betulinus | reverse complement strand
TCTGGCGATGTAGTAGTTGACCGTCTCAGTGACCCCCTCAGAGACGCAGAATAGGATTGTCAAGCCCGCTAACCTTGTGGACATCCATCCTTGCCTTATCCATCGTCTTCTTCCTTACCTGGTTGTTCACGTCGTCCACCCGTCCGTCGTGCATCACTGTCTCCCAACCACAATAATGCTTCTAGGTGTGCGTGTGTGCGCGTATTTGTGTGTGCGTGCGTGCGTGCGTTTTGTGTGTGTGTGTGCGCGCACACACACACACACACACACACACACACACACACACACACACACACACACATGTATATATATATACATAAAAGTAATGAAACAATGAGATAAACAACAAATCTGCTGTTATCCAAAATATTTCGGCTACTTAGCTTTTTCAGCAGGAGTTCTTCGTTTGTAAACAAACGCAACCTCATTATGTCTTTTCGATTAGTTTTACGTCAATTCATCACGTCAATGTGTTCCTTGTCACATTAAAACAGTGAGCCCACGTGGTGCCAGAGTTTCTAGCTTGAAGATCCAGAATCGTTCACGCTGTTTTCGTCTGTCTTTGTTTAGTCTGAGCAGCAGAATATTCCAGATTGAAGTGCAAGCTTTAAAATCTTTTATGAATAAACTGACTCACGACACCACGTACAACACCAGAAAAAATAAGTTTATCACTTGAGCGATGCCGCCCTTTGGGCCTAAAAACGAATCGAGTAAGAATAAGGTTTCAACCCACGAGTTACTTCCCTTGAATGCAAAAAACTATGCAAACTTGGGAAGATGGCGGCCAAGAAAAGTTTCACAGAGAGATCTAGGAACGCCCTCAAAATGTCAAGAACGGTGTCTGTTTTGCGGAAAAGAAGAGAAGGTGAAAAACAAAAAAGGTTTGAAAGACTTTTCCTCACAGCTTGTTCCGGTACGAACAACTCGATTCCAACAAACCGTTCTTGAACATTGTGACAAACATGGGGCTGATTCCTGGGCACGAGATGTCCAAGCCAAAATTGAGTATGTTTAAGCTGTTTTGCAGCAGATCTTGTGTATCACAATGTTTGTTACACTAACTTTCGAAGCAGGTGCCAAATACTTCAGACTTTTCACGAGCCATGTGCCAAGTCAGTCACAATGTGGTGATGGGGTTAGGCACAGTGCTTTTCTCAAAGTAGCTGAATACCTACAGAATATGGATGATGACCATATTACTGTCCTTGAACTCACTAATATCATGGCATCACAGTTGAAAAACTCTCAGTTTGAATTCTGAAGTCTGCTTTGGGCTATTTCACACTGCCAATGGTCTGCATCTCTGAGATCCACAGTGAGTTTCTTAGGTTTTTCTTACATGCAGAATGATCCAGTCGATTTTTATGAGTTTCCATTTGCTCATACCGAAGTGCTTCTCATCAGCAGGTAACCATAACCCAGTAGTAAACCTGTGAGCTCTTTAGACAGCGAAACAGCTCTTACATGCTGGTCCTGCTGATTCCCCTCAGGAAGAAAAACTAGAACGAACAACTGACAGAGCACTCACTGGGTCAGGATTGCTGTTCATGCCCCATTTCTCGTAAACAAAACTCTTTATTCAAGATATGTATTTTCACTGGGACTGACCCTGCTCCATTCCTTGTGTGGAAATTTAAGAACCTGGGCCCAGATTTCATAGTCATTTTTATTTTGTCATGGCTTGCATCATCATGTGAGCCCTTTAAGCTAGTGCAGCGGCATCCATTGTTTTATGTATTGTGGATTTTTGTGTCTTGTTACAGGCCCC
The DNA here is from genome assembly GCA_016801955.1 of Conus betulinus. NCBI lineage: Eukaryota > Metazoa > Mollusca > Gastropoda > Neogastropoda > Conidae > Conus > Conus betulinus. The sequence continues at coordinate 48,229 of JADBJO010000678.1, read as the reverse complement.
CCAAATGGTTGTCAGTAGTCCTACCTTTTGATTTTAGACTAATCTTACTCTACATTTTAGTCATCTACAAAATGCGTTCTAATTAAAGGGGAACCAAACACACCGGAAGAGTGATATTTCATATTTGATTTGATCACAAAAAAACACCAGTTGTTCTCTGCCAAATTTTCGTTTTTAATGGACTTCTTCACGACTGTCACCTTGGAGCACCTCTTTCATTTTTTAGATAACATCTTAAGACTGCTATGGTTTTTTGGTCTGTATCTAGTGTAAGCCATTACTTTTTTTTTGCACCTTTGAAGAAAACGTACCTACAATTTGGATAGAAGGTCATGTCCTTATGCGCAAATTCACGCCATCCCATCGCTTAATACCAAACAACTTTCGATAAGAGGATTAGGACTGGTTTGGGTCTTTTACTCAAACGCACCTACCTTCAACCATACGAAGGGTATTCGATTTGTGTGTGTGTGTGTGTGTGTGTGTGTGTGTGTGTGTGTGTGTGTGTGTGTGTGTGTGTAGGATCTCAGAAATGAAGAGATGGCCCGACAATCGAGCTGCATTCTAAGTCAAGACTGATATACTAAAAATCAACAATGTTATGCGCCATATATTTGACCTAGGAAAAACGTGCGAGAACGAAAGCAAACGAAAGCACACACACACACACACACACACACACACACACACACACACACACACACACAGAGAGAGAGAGAGAGAGAGAGA
>JADBJO010000678.1:0-45000 GCA_016801955.1 Conus betulinus | reverse complement strand
TTATATGTGTATGTCTAGTTAGTCGCTGATGTGTATCTGTGATTTAGGCGATCATCTTTGATTTAATTGCTGTTGAAAAAGCATATCACACTCATGCCAGTCAGTTTCAATTCACATTGCCTGTTACCTTGAGAAACGTGGTATTGAGAAAAGGAAACAGCACACACACACACACACACACACACACACACACACACACACACACACACACACACACATGGAAAGATCGTAATATCTTCGTCGCGTTATCACTTTTCACTTTGTTTCACATATACGGTGTTCGTGTATGAAACTTAGAAACATATGTAATTCTTAAAGAATCTATGATGAAGAAATTAGATTAAGCAGGAACGTACTACTGTTGTTTCTATGATAGCACTTCAGCCGAAGTAGCAGTAGACAAATATGACGTAAATGTAAATGCCGTAAAACGTTTCACATACGTAAACAATAGGAAAAGAAAAGGGATGAATTTGATGCAATTCTAAATGACGCGTTTTTCTTATAGGATACAAGCTGTGCGACAGAGGTTTAAGCAACCTTCGAATTTGCATCTTGGAGGGAGCTTAAACGCTGTATCTAGATATTTCAAAGAAAACAGGACAACTGCGCCTGTAGTTGTTGATATTTGTCATTAAGGTAGGTGTGGCATTTTTCATTATTCCTAGTTTTAAAGGATCGAGTACAATGAGATAAACAGAATAAGATCAGAATCTCAATCTGAAAGGGAAATGCTTTGGATTTATGAGAGTTACATGGACTAAGCATAAAGCAAACTATTCTGGCCTCGTGTTAATCAAGTTCAGCGTCTGAGATTTTATTGCTTTGAAATGTACCCTTCGATCTGAGCAGGAATGTACCTAACACACACACACGCTGTTGCGTGTTCTGTGATACAGTATCATAGCATTGGTTTAATATATATAAAATGACAAATAATTATTCTAATGGCATATAAAAACCATTGAAATTGCCAACCCATTGAAACTGAAATGTATCAAAATTTGTATCCCTGCTTCTGTTTGTGTGTGGAGAAAAACGCAAAGTAAAAAAATGTTTTTCGTTGAAAAGGTAAAGACCGTCAGATAATCGCTGAAATATGGCTAGGCCTACACTATTCCATGCATACTTAGATTTCAAAACCAGAGTTAGCTACGATGGCTCTTGTCAATACATGTTGACTACCATTTGACTCCCAAGTCTGACTCCGATGCAATAAGTGACCTTAACCAATATTGTTTACAGTTATAACAAAACAAAAAAAAAAAACACCTGAAATTACTGACAATACATCAGATCATTTGGCATGTGAAAGTAGATTCTAAAGTCCTCTGTGCGCGTAGATCGTAGTGAAATAAATCGAAAAGCATGCAGAAAGTGTTGTGACTTGTAGAAACTGTGGAAGAGTCTGCGAGAAAACAACCAACCAAACCAACCAACAAAAGTTAATAAAAAGAAGTAAATACATAAGGCGAAACGAATTTAAGGAAAATGAAAACATGTGACATGCTAAGAACAAGAGCAGCCTTTGTTTTTGAATGCATATGATCTGTGAGAGTATGATAGTCGTTAGATTTTTTAATTATGGTACTCTCTCTCTCTCTCTCTCTCTCTCTCTCTCTCACACACACACACACACACACACACACACACACACACACACACACACACACACACACACACACACACACACACACACACACAACACACACACACACAAGATGAAAGGCTTAGCAACAGAGTTGTAATCGGTTCGACGCGTGTTACGTTACCGATCGACTACGTTCTACTTGTCAACACTTCATGAAAGCTGGTAGGCATCCAGAAACTTGGCAAAATCATGCATGAAATTTAAAGTTCAGGAACCCTCTGCTTACCATTCATGCACAGACAGGTATTTGGCATATGGTAGCTGGTAGCTGTCCCAAACACTGGCAGGTGTCTGGCATATGGTAGCTAGTAGCTGTCCGAAACACACTGGCAGGTGTCTGGCATGTGGTAGGTGGTAGCTGTCCCAAACACTGACAGGTGTCTGGCATAATTATGGTAGCTGGTAGCTGTCCCAAACACTGACATGTGTCTGGTATAATTATGGTAGCTAGTGGCTGTCCCAATCAAATCTGAACTGCATCGCCTGCGCCAAGCAGCAACCATTTTGCGCTGAATATAAGACAAGTGGTTGCTCGTTCTTCCTGTTCATTGTCCAAGAGGTGGAAATGCATCAAGTTTTGCCCGGTAATCTGTTTCGTCGGCGGAAGTAATCTTAAAAAAAAAAAAATCTAAATTAATTTGAAAGATCAACATGCTGGGCGAAACTTGTGGACAAAAATATTATACTGTAGAAGGTAATAATGCTTCGCGAGAAGGTTTCCGACGAACGGCAGCAGCAAGATTGTCATGTGCATAATGTACACTGCAGAACAGGTTTAAAAAAAAAAAAAAAAAAAAAAGGTGGAGAGTGACCCGGGGAGAGAGGGGAGGCGGGAATATAACACACTGAAAGCTAAAATGATACGAATAAACAAACAAGACCCGAAGGGGGGGGGGGGGGGAGGGTCAAAGATTCTAACTGACGGAAGCAAAAAACCAAACCAAACCATACAGATATGATCCCGATACAACTTGCTCTACACATCGCTGAATTCCAAAACAAAATATGGAATGAATTCTCATCAAAAAACTGCGCACTGATTTTCTCACACGTTCAGAAATGAATATTTATATATATATATATATATATATATATATATATATATATATATATATATATATATATAAAATAGTAATTGTGTTGCTAACCAACAGATTTTAAAATGGATAAAATCAACTTTAAAACAGTCCACTAAAAAATATACCTTTCGCCAAACCACAATGATACATGAAAAAAATGATAGAACAGACAGAAAAGTTTATCAAAAACATGAGATGGAAAGCATTCTTCTTCCTAAACCCCAATGCCAAGAAAGAAGATAAAAAACACCTATGACTTCAAAACATGGCGAGCACCACCAGCCATCGAGGAAATGAGAACATTTGAAGACAAAATGAAAAGAATGATAGCTAACATAGAATTCAAAAAATCAAACAACGAATTTCAAACATCGTTAAAAAACGAAATCAAACTAATCCAAAACGACAGAAAAATTTTGTGAAAGCAGACAAAACCAGTAATTTTTACAAAAAATGGAATCTAAAGAGTACTCACAACTCCTTGATAAAAAAACATCCAAAAAAAAATTACAAAAAAAACTGACACAAAGTTACATATGACCACATTAGGAAAAAAGAAAAGGAGCTTGTACAGCAAATGGACCTAAGTGATAGAGTAGAGACAACAGCAGAAAGAGAAGCTTTTTTATAACACTCAAAGACCATAAACCTAATTTTTGAACAACCCCAACTTGTAGATTGATAAACCCATCCAAATCCGAATTAGGAAAAATCAGTAAAAAATTTTAGAGAAAACCATAAAAAACATAAGAGAGAACACCGAATTCAACCTCTGGAAAAATACATATGAAGTTATACAATGGTTTAAAAACCTCAACAAGCAAGAAAACACAGTCTTTATAACATTTGATGTAGTAGATTTTTATCCATCTATAGATGAAGAGCTGCTCGCCAAAGCTATAAAATTTGCCAACAAATACACTGAAATATCAGGGGGTTGAAATGGAAATCATTTTCATACAAAGAAAACTTTACTCCACAGCAAAAACGAGACTTGGACCAAGAACACCAGGAAAAAGTTCAACTTTTGATGTCACTATGGGATCGTATGATGGTGCCGAAACCTGCGAACTTGTCGGACTATTCATGCTATCTAACATTCAAAATAAACTTGGAAAACAAATGGACTGTACAGAGATGATGGCCTCGCTGCACTGAGTGATAGCCCTAGAAACATTGAAAATAAGAAAAAAAAGAATTGTGCAAAATCTTCCACGACCAAAATTTAAAAATCACCACAGAAGCTAACAAAAAAGATAGTGAATTATTTAGACATCACGTTAGACCTCAACCAACATACATTTAAACCATACAAAAAACCAAAATGACACACCTGTCTATGTAAATATCAAAAGTAATCACCCACCTTTCCATACTCAAAACGATACCTAGAGGCATAAACAAGAGATTATCTAATCTGTCATGTAATGAAACAGTATTTAACAAGTCTGCAGCTGAATACCAAGAAGCGTTACACCAAAGTGGCTACAACTACAAATTACACTATGACCCAGGAAATGATATGAGCAGACACAAGAAGAACAGGAAAAAGGAAAATCATATGGTACAACCCCCCATACGATGGAAGAGTTAAAAAAACGTTGGGAAAGAATTCTTTAAAATTCTGACATCTTCTTTCCCAAAAGAGCACAAGCTGTTTAAGATATTTAACAGGCACAAACATCAAATTATCATACTCATGTATGCCGAATCTCAAAAACATCATTGATTCAACCAACAAAACGAAAAGCAGTGCAGAGACAAACGACAAACGGTGAAGTGAAGAAAGAAAATCTTGCAACTGTACCAAGAAACAACAGTGCCCTCTAAACAATAAATGCCTCCACAGCAATATGTATATACCAAGCCACTGTAAAATCAGAGAACACTGAAGAAACATATATATAGGTATCACTGAAAACCAGTTTAAAACTAGATATGCAAATCATAAACAGTCATTTAACAAAGAAAGATACAAAAATCAAACAGAATTGAGTAAATATATTTGGAAACTCAAAGATAAAAAAAAATAGACTACACATATCCTGGAAAATCTTAAAAAGAGCTGCATCATAATAACATTTCAAAAAGATGTAATTTATGCCTAACAGAAAAATATATGATCCTATGCAAACCAAAATTAGCAACCCTAAACACTAGGATAGAAATGGTTAACAATTGCAGACACAAATGGAAGTTCCTATCAGGGAGCAGAAATCAAAAACACATGAACAGCGCTGTAGGTTTTAGCATTTACATTTTAATCAAAGTTTTAAACAAATATATATATATATATATATATATGTGTGTGTGTGTGTGTGTGTGTTTATCTACATCGTTTCCTCGTCTGCTAATGCACAGAATTTGTGATTTGGGTTCGTGTATATAGAGGCGATCATTTCAACTATAGGTGGGAGTGTTGTTGGTTTTTTTTTTTTTTTTCTGTGGTATTTATTTAGACAGTTCAAACAGCCCATTAAACTTTTAGGCTAATTTCCGCCTTCCCCAGACTGGATGACCACGAGAGAAGTATGTAAAAAAAAAAAACCAAAAAAAAAACCCAACTTGATATCAAAGTTTATGGACGAAAGCAATTATAGATAGAGCATTTGAATGTTCAGTAACTGCTGACATGCCACATTAGTTGAAAGAATCGTCTGTCTTGATGAGCGAAGAACAAAACATTACCAGGTTTACTTGAACGCACCCTTTCACCCGAGGAAACAGCATAGTCAACCCAAACACCCTTATAAATCCTGAATATATATATATATAATTCTTAGACTAGCACGCACACCAACATTTTAATACATAGTAACGAATGTAAACTTGAACAACTTAGTTTCGTCAGTGTAAAATATCATCGTACAATTTTAAAAAGGAAATAGAAAAGTAAAATGAACAATGAAAATAAACGTCATGAATACCCTTTACACATGATTTTAAATAACTAAAATCTTTTATTGACTAATTTCGAGATTTGGAAAATCAAGCTCTAAATAGAACTTTGTTTGCATGAATGTTGTTTTGTTTTCCAATTTTGTTGTTGTTTTTTTTTTTCCATACGGTGTTATCGAATACACGCGTTGAAGATGCTGTCGTGACATCAAATGGAAATCTGCCATGGTCTATAATTCTGTGGTGTTCCACCACCAAGCTTTCAAAAATAGAATTTAACGACAACACAAAGTGGCAGGTGAAGATTAGAAAAAAAATAGAATAAATTGATAAAGGGATAAATGTCGAGAAAAAAACAACAACATTATTTTAAAGACCAATGAATATATGATAAAATCTTTGTTTGAGTCTGTGCTTGAGGGATCCAGTTAAGGATGCAAGGGAGATCAAAATGTGTCAACATTTAGAGCAGTTAGCTCCACTGCTTTCACAACCCAAACATGCAAAATGTATGCACACTCGCGCGCGCGCACTCATACAAACACATTTCCTGAACAATATTTATCACACTCATATATCAGGTTTGTGCTTTCATTTAGTTGTTATGAAGCTATACGTAAATAATTATCATTAAATTTAAAAGAACTACCAGGCAAGATAATGTAAACATTAACTGCAAACGACTTCTCAGTCCACAAACATTCAGGAACAGGAAAGACAATCTACATTTAGAATCAGAAAAAACTTGAAGCACAACTCAAACTAGCAACACTGTCAATGCTTGAATACGAATGTACATCACCGCGTCCTCCAGCAGACCTCTATGGCTCACAGACAAGGAGGTGCTGCAGCCCAAGGAACTTGAAACGTCGACGCCCAACTTGAAGAGGTCGTCAGGGCTGTCTACCATCACAACTTGCGCCTTCTCCTGACCAGGAATCTTCTTCAGCTCACACCGAAGTCTGCCATCAGGAGTGGTATATACCTTGTCCACTTTGTCGGACTTCTTCAACAACTGAAGAAGCCTGCTGCGGAGGACAGTCAAGTCGTCGTTCAGATAGACTCGCTTGTATTTTTCTATCTTATGCAGCTCCTTCTTTCTCAACACACACACACACACACACACACACACACACACACACACACACACACACACACAAAAATAAATGAAAATGCCACACAGGCAAACCGACTCTGTAGAACAGACGGCTAGTATCCACTCATGACAGTGTGTAAGCTCACAATTTTCATTTCCTGGAAACTGACATTTCATGAACAGCAACTAAAAGGAAAGTGAAACAGTTCCCAGAATAAAGAGGACAATTGACCACAGAGACAGACAATCAGCAGACGTCACACACCCAACTCATCCACTCTCAAGAGCGAAGACAGAATTGCAGCACAGCCAAACGAAAGAATACACAAATGAGAAAGCAAAACACAACGCGTTTCGACCAAGCTGGTCGTCGTTGGGCAAGGCGAACAATATTCAAGGCAATGAAGACGAAGGACGAACGGACTAGTCACTTATCTCGTCGAACTGGGTGCAGAAAGGTTACGGAATTGTTCCGTTGAGGCTGAAGTGAGACTGACTATACGGGTAAAAAAAAAAAACAAAAAAAAAAAAACCGATTATGAAATAAATAAGAGGACATTGATACTAATCTTGATGGTGGTATAATTTCTATTTTCTTCAATCAGTTCATATGATCACTGTCATCATCATCATAATCATTATCATCATCATCATCATCATCATCATCATCATCATCATCATCATCACCACCATCATCATCATCATCATCATTATCATGACAGATGTTAATACTATTATTGTTGTGATATATGTTTTTCTCATCAATTTTACCATTATTATAAGTAGTACTATCAAAATATTTTTTAAAATTATTGTTACTACTATTACTACTACTGTTATTGCAATCATTATCAAAATGATAACAATAATAGTCATCATTATTAACAGTTTCATCACTCACACTATATGGTGAACTTTATTCCATTTGTTTTCTAAATTTTGATGCTGTAGTATATTCCTTATATTTTGACTGAATGTCTTTCCCATTTCCTATATTAACACTGTAACTATTTTCATAATTATGGTTATGATTGTTCATGTGTGTGCATTTGTGTGTTATTGCATATGAGTGCATAAATGTGTGTGTGTGTGTGTGTGTGTGTGTGTGTGTGTGTGTGTGTGTGTGTGTGTGTGTGTGCGCGCGCATGTGTGTGTGTGTGTGTGTGTGTGTGTGTGTGTGTGTGTGTGTGTGTGTGTGTGTGTGTGTGAGTGTCAAGTCAAGTTAAAATTTTATTTCCAGATGGAACATTGAATAAGCAGAGAAACTGCCTTTCTACATCAAGCCATCATAACAAAACAAAGAAACTTGAATAATAAAATAATGAAAACGAAGAAATACAAAGAGTGAAAATCATCGGAAAAGGGCGACGGAGGTGGTGGGGGTGAAATCTGAGGGGGATGAGGAGGGGAGAGGAAATAAGAGGAGGGAGGGGGTATGATGGAGGCATGGGGGTGGAGGGAGAGGGAGTACAAAAAAGAATTGAAACCTATTATAGTTATTGTGTGTGTGTGTGTGTGTGTGTGTGTGTGTGTGTGTGTGTGTGTGTGTGTGTGTGTACGCGCGTGTGTGCGTGTGTTGGGTGTGTTGTGCATGCTGTTGTCAGCAGGTATATAAGGAAATTCTGCTCTAAATATACGTTTGCGTGCACGCGCGTGGTACACACCACCCACATTACTTCATTTGCAAGCTCAAACCCCGGCACACTCACACACACACATAATTATAGTGGACCACGTGTGTGTGTGTGTGTGTGTGTATGTATGTGTGTGTGTGTGTGTGTGTGTGTGTGTGTGTGTAGGCGCGCGCGCGATAGAACGCGCTGGTGCTTGCGTACGTTCGGACGTGCATGCTTTGGTTCGTGGGACGGGACATCGATGATATCTATCTATCTATCTATCTATATCTATCTATCTATCTATCTATCTATCTATCTATCTATCTATATATATATATATATATATATATATATATATATATATATATATATATATATAAATACCACTAAAATGCCTAATAAAATTCTTAAAATGCTCGACCCCTTGGGGAGCAACATCTGTTAAAAACAGAATGCTAAAAGGAAGTTTTAAAATCGACAGCTCTGTTTCGAGCGCTGGCTCTCCCTCAGGATGGAGGGGGTATGATGGAGGGGGATCCTGACGAGAGCCAGCGCTCGAAACAGAGCTGTCGATTTTAGAACTTCCTTTACCATTCTGTTTTTAACAAATATATATATATATATATATATTTTTTTTTTTTTTTGGTTTGTTTTGTTTGTTTGTTTGTTTGTTTTGGGGGAGGGGGGGGGGGTTCTTTTAATTCACACTTCATGTGGGAGTTCTGCTCGGTGTTTTATGTGTTGCTAGATTGTTTTCTGGCTGCCTGTTTGGAAGCAGCTCTGTTCTTGTTGTGTGTCTGCCTGCCTCCGCTCTTGATTGTATTCAGATTTCTTTTGCGTAGGCTGGAGGTGGACTGATGATTTCAGGCAGACACCGGTATAATTATAACAATGATCAACATATATCTTAAATAAACTTTGGTGCGTAAGAGAGAGAAAAAAAAAATTTTTTATGATGCATGAAAGTGACCAGTTTTATTCATATTTTCCTGATTGATGTTTTGATGTTTTCTGCTGTCGCTTTACGTGTTTTTTTTTTTTTTTTTTTTTTTTTTTGTTGTGTTTTTTCGTCGGTGGTAAAGTATAATATATGTATGTCTAGTTAGTCGCTGATGTGTATCTGTGATTTAGGCGGTCATCTTTTGATTTAATTGCTGTTGAAAAAGCAAATCACACTCACGCCAGTCAGTTTCAATTCACATTGCCTGTTATCTTGAGAAACGTGGTATTGAGAAAAGGAAACAGCACACACACACACACACACACACACACACACACACACACACACACAATGGAAAGATCGTAATATCTTCGTCGCGTTATCACTTTTCACTTTGTTTCACATATACGGTGTTCGTGTATGAAACTTAGAAACATATGTAGTTCTTAAAGAATCTATGATGAAGAAATTTGATTAAGCAGGAACGTACTACTGTTTCTATGATAGCACTTCAGCCGAAGTAGCAGTAGACAAATATGACGTAAATGTAAATGCCGTAAAACGTTTCACATACGTAAACAATAGGAAAGAAAAGGGATGACTTTGATGCAATTCTAAATGACGCGTTTTTCTTATAGGACACAAGCTGTGCGACAGAGGTTTAAGCAACCTTCGAATTTGCATCTTGGAAGGAGCTTAAACGCTGTATCTAGATATTTCAAAGAAACAGGACAACTGCGCGTGAAGTTGTTGATATTTGTCATTAAGGTAGGTGTGGCATTTTTCATTATTCCTAGTTTTAAAGGATCGAGTACAATGAGATAAAGAGCATAAGATCAGAATCTCAATCTGAAAGGGAAATGTTTTGGATTTATGATAGTTACATGCACTATGCATAAAAAAGCAAACTATTCTGGCCTCGTGTTAATCAAGTTCAGCGTCTGAGATTTTATTGCTTTGAAATGTTCCCTTCGATCTGAGCAGGAAATGTACCTAACACACACACACACACACACACACACACACACACACACACACACACACACACACACACTCACTCTCTCTCTCTCTCTCTCTCCTTCTCTCTCTTTCTCTCTTTGTGTGTGTGTGTGTGTGTGTGTGTGCGCGCGCGCGCGCACACACACACACACACACACACACACACACACACACACACACACACACACACACACACACACACACTCACACACACATACACAAAATTCTTGCAAGATAGCCTGTCAAACGGATCGCACTTTAAAAAAAAAAAAAAGGAAAATAGAAAATGCTTACAGAATTATACAGCAGCATCGGCTGTTGCGTGTTCTGTGATACAGTATCATAGCATTGGTTTAATATATATATAAAATGACAAATAATTATTTTAATGGCATGTAAAAAAACATTGGAAATGCCAACCATTGAAACTGAGATGTATCAAAATTTGTATCCCTGCTTCTGTTTGTGTGGAGATAAACGCAAAGTAAAATTGTTTTTCGTTGAAAAGGTAAAGACCGTCAGATAATCGCTGAAATGTGGCTAGGCCTACACTATTCACCATGCATACTTAGATTTCAAAACCAGAGTTAGCTACGATGGCTCTTGTCAATACATGTTGACTACCATTTGACTCCCAAGTCTGACTCCGATGGAAGAAGTGAGCTTAACCAATATTGTGTACAGTTATAACGCGCAAAAACAACAACAACAACAAAACAAATAACTGACAATACATATCATTTTGGCATGTGAAAGTAGATTCTAAAGTCCTCTGTGTGCGCGTAGATCGTAGTGAAATAAACCGAAAAGCATGTAGAAAGTGTTGTGACTTGTAGAGTCCGCGAGAAAACAACCAACCAAACCAACCAACAAAAATTAATAAAAAGAATTAAATACATAAAACAAAACGAATTTAAGGAAAATGAAAGCATGTGACATGCTAAAGAACAAGAGCAACCTTTGTTTTAGAATGCATATGATCTGTTGAGTATGATAGTCGTTAGATTTTTTAATTATGGTAGTCACACACACAGTCACACACACACACACACACACACACACACACACACACACACACACACACACACACACACACACACACACACACACACACAATCACACACACACACACACACACACACACACACACACACACACACACACACACAAGATGAAAGGCTAAGCAACAGAGTTGTAACCGGGTTCGACGCGTGTTACGTGACCGATCGACTACGTTCTACTCGTCGACATTTACATGAAAGCTGGTAGGCAACCAGAAGCTTGGCAAAATCATGCATGAAATTTAAAGTTCAGGAACCCTCTGCTTATCATACATGCACAGACAGGTATTTGGCATATGGTAGCTGGTAGCTGTCCCAAACACTGGTAGGTGTCTGGCATATGGTAGCTGGTAGCTGTCCGAAACACTGACAGGGTCTGGCATATGGTAGGTGGTAGCTGTCCGAAACACTGGCAGGGTCTGGCATATGGTAGCTGGTAGCTGTCCGAAACACTGGCAGGTGTCGGGCATATGGAAGGTGGTAGCTGTCCTAAACACTGACAGGTGTCTGGCATATGGTAGCTGTCCCAATCAAATCTGAACTGCATCGCATGCGCCAAGCAACAACCATTTTGCGCTGAATATGTGAAGACAAGTGGCTGCTCGTTCTTCCTTTTCATTGTCCTAAATGATGTGTATTTTTGCCTGAAGAAGACCCAAGAACTGGAAATACATCAAGTTTTGCCCGGTTATCTGTTTCGTCGGCAAAAAGAATCTTAAAAAAAAAATCTAAATTAATTTGAAAGGTCAACATGCTGGGCGAAACTTGTGGACAAACATATTATTCTGTAGAAGCCAATAATGCTTCGCGAGACAGTTCCCAACGAACGGCAGCAGCAAGACTGTCATGTGCATAATACTGCAGAACAGGTTAAAAAAAAAAAAAGGTGGAGAGTGACCGGGAAGAGGGGGGAGGGAAGATACACACTGAAAGCTGAAATGAAACGAATAAACAAACAAGACCGGGAAGGAGGAGGAGGAGCACGGAGTTGGGCCGGGAGGCGTGTGTGTGTGTGTGTGTGTGTGTGTGTGTGTGTGTGTGGCGTGGGGGGGGGGGGGGGGGTGTTCAGGGTCAAAGATAATACTGAAGGGGAAAAAAAAAAACCCAAAATCATACAAATATGATCCCAGTATTATTTGCTCTACTGCACACTGCTGAATTTCAAGCAAAATATGGAATGAATTCTTCTCATAAAAATATTAAAAAAAAAAAAAAAAAAAACTGCGCACTGATTTTCTCACACGTTCAGAAATGAATACATCTTTTATCTACATCATTTCTTCGTCTGCTAATGCACAGAATTGATGATTCGGGTTCGTGTATATATAGAGGCGATCATTTCTACTATAGGTAGGAGAGGTGTGTTTTTTTTTTTTTGTGGTATTTATTTGGACAGTTCAAACAGCCTGCTGAAGTTTAGGCTAATTCGAGAAGACTGTATACCCGCCTTCCCCAGAGTGGATGACCACGAGAGAAACATGGAAAAAAAACAACTAGATATCAAAATATAAGAAACTTATGTACGAAAACAATTATAGATACAGTATTTGTATGTTCAGAAACTGCTGACACGCCCCATTAGTTGAAAGAATTGTCAGTCTTGATGAGCAAAAAACAAAACATTACCACTTTTTCTTGAACGCACACTTTCACATGAGGTGACTGTATGAACAGCCTTATAAATCCCGAATATCTATATTTATAATTCTTATACTAGCGCGCACACACCAACGTTTTAATGAATAGGGACGAATGTAATCCTGAACAACTTAATTTTGTTAATGAAAAATATCATCGTACAATCTGAAAAGGCAAATACACAAAAGTAAAATGAACATGAAAAAATAAACGTTATAAATACCCTTCACACATGATTTTAAGTAATTAAAACCTTTCATCGACTAATTTCGAGACCTCGAGATACAAACTCTAAATAGGAATTTGGTTGTATATATGTTTTTTGTTTTTCTATTTTGTTTTCTTCTCTCTACGGTGTTATCGACTGCGCTCGTTGAAAATGATGTCGTAACATCAAATGGAAATATGCCATGGTCTATAATTCTGTGGTGTTCTCACCACCAAGCGTTCAAAAATAGAATTTAACGACAACACAAGGTGGAAGGAGAAGGTTAGAAGAGTAAAATGTATAAATTGATAAAGGACAAATGTCGAAAAAAAAATTTTTAAAGACCAATGAATATATGGTAAAATCTTTGAGTCTGTGCTTGAGGATCCACTTAAGGATGCAAGGGAGATCAAAATGTGTCGACATTTAGAGCAGTTAGCTCCACTGCTTTCACAACCCAAACATTGTAACTGTATGCACACTCGCGCGCGCGCACTCATACAAACACATTTCCTGAACAATATTTATCACACTCATATATCAGGTTTGTGCATTCATTTAGTTGTTATGAAGCTATACGTAAATAATTATCATTAAATTTAAAAGAACTACCAGGCAAGTTAGTGTAAACATTAAGTGTGTGTGTGACTCTCTCTCTCTCTCTCTGGTTTCTCTTATTTATGATATATTCCCCCCATTTCTTCATCATCATTTTTTTTGTATAAAAGTTCAAATCTTTGCAAGTCATTACTATAATGACTGAAGAATTGTTAGCCTGCACTTGTTTTCCCCCCACTACTTAATTGTTCAGCATTATATATATATAAGCTAGTGCTTATAATGTGTTCAAATGCTTCTAAATTAGGCCATGTTGAGAACTGACAGGCATTCCTCTTAGTTACACGCTCCCCATCCTTGAAAAAGAAAACCCATGTTCATTCTGCACAGTGTGCAGAATTCTCACCACCTAATTGCCTGTCTGGCAACAAACTGGCTTGTCATGAAGTGCTGAAAACGTTCATGATAGTTTCCAGAATAAAGACGGGTGAACAGCCCACAAAGGTAGACAGCACGAAGGTAGACAAGAGTAGCTTAGATGACAGTTTAATGAAGCGAAAGTAAAATCAAAGAGAATACAAGGGAGGCAATTTCTGTGAAATTTGAATCACCTGTGATGAAGACACGCGAAGGCAGAATGAAAGACTAGAGACGGAAAAGGTAGGCAACACAAACACTTCCACCTGACGAAAAGCAATGAGCACTGCCTCTCAAATAGCACACGACTTGGCAAATTCTCAGGTCTGCGTTACCATTTTCTTTAGCGCCCTAAGACGCCATAACCCACTCCTCCCTCCCTCCACCTCCTCGTTTCATGTTATAGCCGCTGTCAGTCCCCCCCCCCCCTCCCCCCTCCTCCTCCACCTCTCATACCTCGTTCTCTGCGCTCCCACATTGGTGGACTACAGCTCTCTGGAAAGTCCTGGCCTTCATTATAGAAGCTGTCTCGGCTAGTGACTGACTGACCGACCACAAGAGCCCCTCATGAGGTGTAAAGTTCATTCCATAGACCTAGTTCTCTATCAGGTAGTGTGCTGTCAGTTTTTATGTATTGAAATCGTGCAATATCAGCGCGACGTAATAATTTCTTATACAGTATGCATGATGTTTAACTGTGTTTATGTGATGAAGCTTAGGCATATGTTTAGTGATATATTAATTCATATTTCCACTTCTGGTAAAAAAATGGCATTAAATAGACTGATCCCGACAAAATTCAACTGGTCATTTGTCAATTTTAAACAAAATTTACATAATTTAGCATGCATTTTATCAGTAGATAAGGTAATACTGCAACTGAGCATTAGTTATTTGAAAAAAAAAATTGTCGTCTTGATTTTGCTGCTGAAAATGTTAATTGCAGATTAACGGCAGTAACACAGTTCGGTGACATCTTCATACGTGGACTGATTGGAAAGCTCTTTACAGTATTTATAATTCTGACAAGTTCACTTAAACTCATTATATACTTAATAAGAATATGCCAACGTCAAAGTCACCACGGACTCACACACATACATACAGAAGCACACACAGATGGAGAACCCATACGCCGTGATTACACAGACTCACATGTTGCTGATGAGAATCAAAGCAGGCAGAGTCAAAGAGAGCTACGGGGAAAAAAAAAAAAAGAACTCGAAAGCACAGAACTTCCAGTAAGTGCATTAATGAAAAAAAGTCTCTGCCGTCCCTACGGGGACAATTTCTCTTATTCATTGAAGTGTTAGTTTACTTATCTGTCAATCAAGTCAGAATCATCCATCTGGTTTATATTTTCCTGCTTCTTCGATATCAATATATTCTTTTAACCATTCATTAATTTTCCCTAGTTTTTGTTCTCATTTATCAATACTATTAGTTGTAATATACTTTGCCGTTATGGCCACCCACATTGTTTTCAGAGTCAGTTTTTTCTTACCGTTTTCTCCAAATCGAATTATCGATTGTCCAAGAAGATGTATGTTGCACTTTCATGTCACTTGTCGAGGAGTCGCCTAGCCAAACAGCAACGTTTCCAAGCAAAGCGGACACATTTTCTTGCTGTTAATTCAACATTTTGTCAAACTCCGCTTCGCCAGTGCCGATCGTGCCTGTAACAGACAGAAGAGAGGATAAGCACTGTTTTTGTGTTCTAATTCTGGAATCTAGCAACACAGTTTTGATTCTTGTAGTGTAAACAATGTATTACTTTATGTTGCTACTCTTTTCCTTTCCACTGCTATTCCAGAGAGCTCCAATTCAGAATACTTGAGCGCTGACTTCCACTGGGCACACAGAGATGAACTGGCTGTGTATGAAGATCGCCGTTGTGCTGCTGGCCACTCAGTGCCATGCACAACACAATCAGCCGCGGATTCCGGACAGAGATGAC
The DNA here is from genome assembly GCA_016801955.1 of Conus betulinus. NCBI lineage: Eukaryota > Metazoa > Mollusca > Gastropoda > Neogastropoda > Conidae > Conus > Conus betulinus. Next base: position 28,882 of record JADBJO010000678.1, on the reverse strand, counting down.
GGAGAGCAGCATGTGTACGTTGGAATACCAAAGAAAAAATACGAGATGCTGGCGGACGTGAACATCGGCATACTGGCACCAATGTCCCATCGTGATAAAGACAAAGGGTGCACGGACAGGGCTGACAACGTCCAGTCACAACGATTCGGGGAAGTAGGTATTCTGGAAAGTTATCAGCATGTGTGTCTGTTTTAGGTGTGCTAGAAATCGAGGCCCCCAACGTCGTCCAGTAATTTGATGATTAGATTCACACTGTTCATTTTCTTATGCCACGGCGGCGGAGAAAGGGATCTTGGTTTATCACCCAACATTTGTTTGTGATCATGACCTTGCTGTGACTGAGCACACACCACTTCCTCTCAGGATGTTGCCATTTGTTCAGATCTGTTGCAATGAAATCGGTGTATTGCTTCCACGTGCCGCTTTCTTTGCAAAGGGCATCACTTAAAGCCTCTTCTGTGTGTCTGTACTCTCTTTCATGTCTAGTTACCCATAGTCTGATCTAAATTGTAGAAGGCCCAGATTCATGCTGCCCACCTCTTCTTTCGCTCATCTACGATTGACTCTATTACCCCATTATTGCCTTCTCTCCACTCGCTCCCAGCCCTCCATTTCAGTAGAGGGTCTCCTTCCAAGCTGCACCTTTCTGCTACAAATCCGTACAAATCCTCGTGTGCTCAATACCTGACTCATGTACTGCACATGTGCGCCCCATAGCTGCGTCCTTATTCTAATATTTCCCAAATCCCTCTGTTCTTAAAACGGTTTGGTTCGGTCGTAGTCCTATCCTGTGCCTTTCCAGCCTCATTTGTTTGGAATCAAATCATACATTAACTCTGATAATCGGCCTCTTTGCCCTCTTTCAAATCAAACCTCAGTAGTTTTTCTTTTCCAGTCTGATTGATGTGTACACATCATGCGCTTGTGTTGTTTTCAGAGTATGATAAGCGCTCGGGCGCGGGTGTTTGTTCATGTAATTACAATCATTTTCGTTGGAGCCGTGGGGTAAGGATGAAAGCAGCAGTGAAAGGGTGACAGGCTGGTGATACGCCTGGATGCCGAGAGATGACACTTGTTTGGGGGAATGCATTTGATGAATTGCTGGTTGTTTTTGTTTATTTGGGTTGATGGTTTGATTTGTGTATTTGTTTAGTGTAAATGCCTGGCGCATTCAATTAACCAGGTGCTTAACATTCTTCATAATAAAGATGATGATAGCGCTGACGACGACGATGATGTTTGATGATGACAATTATGTTTGTTGTTGATGATGATGATGATGATGATGATGATGACGATGAGGGGGAGGAGGAGAATGTTGATGATGATGATAATAATAATAATATGATGATTAGGATAACCCCAACAATGAATAGTTTATAATGATAATATAACAATTGTCCGTTTTACTTCTGTAGCTCTTCTTCTAGAAGTTAGACATCCAGCGTCAACATACTGACAAAACTGCTGCACTCACATGAAGGGGGTAGGTGGGAGAAACACACACACACACACACACTCACACACACACACACTCACTCACACACACACACACACACACACACACACACACACACACACACACACACACACACCAAAGTCAGCAACAACAAAACACAAGCAAAAGCAAAACCAAAAACAAACAAACAAAAAGAAAAACAACCAAAACCGTACAACCCAAAACTACCTCTTACTGTCGCTACCAGTACCCTAGATAGGAAAGTGCCGCGACATGCGCACTAGCTGGCCCGCACAATGCTTTTAAAGCAAACCCGCCCCCACCCCCCAGCCCTCAGCCCCCTTCCACCACTGGTTTATAGGCTCATACGAGCCCGGATTTAGCCTAGCCCAGCGTCCACGCGCAAAAGCAGCAGCAGTCCACCCAGGAAAAGTTTAGTACCCCTACCCCCTGTTCGCAGAAGGTTAACAACGCGGAGGCCACCCTGGCCCGAAGGTCGACAGAGATGACATGGCTGCTGTCTATACAGACACTATTCCCCTGCTGTCTAGGCTCTACAGACAGGCTATTCACGATTCGCAGAGCAGTGGTGCTGATCCAGTTCATCCTACTCCAGAGAGACACCAACAAACAATCCCAGATTGGCCCGAAACCGGCCACTGCCGACTGACATGGCTGCTGTCTATACAGACAGGCTATTCGATTCTAGATTCTGGGTGCAGACAGTGGTGCTGATCATCATCAGCTCCAGAGAGACACCAACAAACAATCCTCTTCAGATTGAGAACCGGCCACTGCCGACTGCTGACCCCACAGAAGAAGAAGAAGATTCTATAAGAGTCAAGGAGAAGAAGATCTTTAGCCTGTATCATCGTCATCATAGATCATATTACCGTTCACTCTCTCTCTCTCTCTGAAGTCTGAACTCTCTCTCTCTCTCTCTCTCTCTCTCTCTCTCTCTCTCTCTCTCTCTCTCTCTCTCTCTCTCTCTCTCTCTCTCTCTCATCCCATGAACCACGATGTAAATTAAACGCAAAACCACACCTATCAACAGTTACAACTGAGAAATATCACAGACCACTATGCAGGGAACGCAATTTGCCACTTTCTCTGTATGCTAAATGAATCAAGACTTTACACCAGAAAAAGTGCAGGGCGGACAAGAAGAAACTGAATGCGCGAAATGGGAGAGGTGAAGGGAAGTGGTGTTCGTGGGAGAAAAAAAAAGGGTGTAGGTATTAGTGGTAATTTAAAAAAAAACATTACAACTGGTTGATGCAGCTTTGAATTTGAATGATATCATTGTTAATAATGCTTACCTATCTTCTCATACCCATTTTCAGTTTTGCAGATCAGTTCATAAAATAACATCGTGTATTGACCGACGCATTTTTATCCAACTCACAGTGTAGTCTTCCTTCGTTTTCCTGTTAAAATTCTATCAATTGGCTTGATACTTACAACTGATTTTAAATATGTATTGTGGACGATGCATGCCGAAAAAAAACCTGGTATCCAATACAACTGTTCGTGTGTGCAGATAGTGGCCTATGCAGTGGAGCTGTACAACAGGACCATCCACTGCCCAACAATCTGACCCTGGGCTTTGTCATGCTGGACGACTGTCTAGACGTGGATGTAGCCGCTATCCAGTCAACGAGTTTTCTCAACACATGTCGATTGCGTTGGTGGGAATATTTGGTCACCCGTGGGTCAGTGGGTGGAACATGGGAGGAAAGTGGTTTAGCGTGATTGTAGAGGGAAGGTTGGGGGAGGACTGATTCATCTCTCAAGCTGTATGTTTGCCTTTCTGTTCTGTGTTACCTGTGTGTGTGTGTGCGTGTGCGTGCGTGTGTGTGTGTGTGTGTGTGTGTGTGTGTGTGTGTGTGTGTGTGTGTGTGTGTGTGTGTGTGTGTGTCTGGCGTGTTTGTGGAGGGAAGGTTGGGGGGAGGAGTGATTTCTAACTCAGACTGTATGTCTGCTATCTATTCTACGTCTGTCCGTCTGTCTGTCTGTCTGGTGTGATTGTAGAGGGAAGGGTTGGGAGTGGGGGTGGGAGGGGGGGGACTGACTTATCTCTCAGACTGTATGTTTGCCTAGCCTGTCTATTCTATGTCTGCCTGTCTGTCTCGCTCACTAGGTTGTCAAGACATCTCCAACCTGCGTGGTCTTTTCTCTACTGTGTGTGTGTGTGCGTGCGAGTGTGTGTGCGTTAATCATCTCGGACTTGCGTAGTCTTTTCTCTCTTGTACGTGTGTGTGTGTGTGTGTGTGTGTGTGTGTGTGTGTGTGTGTGTGTGTGTGTGTGTGTGTGTGTGCGCGCGCGCGCGCGCGCGCGTGCTTGGGAAAGTTTTTGTGCGAAATCGAGAGAAGCCCAGTTGAGTTCCGTCTTTAGGAAACAGCATTCCTCGTCCCCCTCTTCCCATCTGGACAACGCAGACATTGACATTTGAGTCGTGTACAATTTGTCCAAATTTCCAGACAATTCAGCAATGCTTTCCACACTCCTGAGATCCACTTCAGTCTCATCTTTTATCGCAAAGACTCCCAACAGTTCTCTGGCCCATATTACATTCTTTCGCTAGACTCTGTGCGAAAATGTCCATCCTTTCAAAAAACGATGACTGTTGGTTCCAAATCTACCGAACGAGTTGCTTGAATTGCTTACTGCTTAACACCTTCCTCTCAGACATGTTCAGAACGCATGCCCTATGACAGCTCCATCAACACTGTATTAGCTCTGGCACTTCAAATGGATTTCAAATTATAGCATGAGTACTTCTTCATTTCGCCTCTTTCCTTTCTGCTTTGAAGGTCATTGCTGACGGTCGTCTCAAGCACCCTCAGCTTCCTGATATTTTCCGAACAGTATTCCTCTCTAACGTCCGATGCTTGTTACACAACGTTTTTGCCAGAAGTCTTGTAACAACCCAAAAGTACTCCCCACCCAGAAGTACTCCCGGGGGATACTTCTGGGCCCGCGCCAGAATTACTCCTGGGAGTACTTCTGGGTAGGGTAAAAAAAAAATGGACCCACCTGTTTCCAATAAGTACTCCCGGGAGTCATTCTGGGCCGGTCCCAGAAGTACCCCCTCCCCCCCCGGCATATCTCCGTTCAGGTGTTGATGCTTGTTATTTATTGGTCATAAACTCATACATGGACATTCTATCTGAATCAATATTGAAATAATTATAGTCTGAATCACCTTTAGCAGGAGTACTTCGAGGCCGGTCCGAGAAGTACCCCCCTTGTATATGTCCTTTATTAATATGTTTAGCGTTGTTATTTACTGGTGATAAACTCACACATGGACATTCTATCTTAATGAACAATGAAATATTGTAGGAATCAACTTTAGGGAGAGTACTTCTGGGCCGGTCCCAGAAGTACCCCCTTCCATATCTCCTTTATTAATGAGAGCAAGGTTGTTATTTACTGATTATAAACTCACACATGGACATTCTATCTGAATCATTATTGAAATCGAGTCAGAATCATAATTTAGGTGAGTACTTCTGGGGGCTGGTCCAGAAGTACCCCCCTTGCATAATTATCTCCTTTATCAATGTGTTCAGTGTCGTTATTTACTGGTCATAAATTCGCACATGGATATTCTATCTGAATCAAACATCAAAATATTGTCTGAAACAACTTTAGGGGAGTACCCCCCCCCCCCCCCCCCCCCCGCATATCTTCTTAGTTAATGTCTTCATGGTTTTTATTTTTACTTTTTAGAAGATTGTTCATGGACATTCTACCAGAATCAACATTGAAATATAGTTTGAATCAACCTTAGGAGGGAGTACTTCTGGGCCGGTCCCAGAAGTAACCCCCCCTCCCCTCCCCGCATAATTCCTTTATGAATGTGTTCAGGGTTGTTATTTATTTTTACTGGTCATAAACTCACACATGGACATTCTATCTGAATCAACATTGAAAACGAGTCAGAATCAGCTTTTGGGGAGTACTTCTGGGCCAGTCCCAGAAGTAACCCCTTTGCATATCTTCTTTATTAATTTGTTCAGGGTTGTTATTTAAAGGTAAAAAACTTTCACATGGACATTCTATCTGAATCAACATGGAAATATACTCTGAATCAACTTTAGGGGAAGTACTTCTGGGCCGGTCTCAGAAGTACCCCCCTCGCATATCTCCTTTTCTAATGTGTTCAGGGTTGTTATATACTGGTCATAAACTCACTCATGGACATCCTACCTAAATCAACATTGAAATATAGACTGATTCAACTTTAGGGGGAGTACTTTCTTGGCCGTTCCCAGAAGTACCCCCCTTGCATATCTCCTTCATTAATGTGTTCAGTGTTTTTATTTACTGGTTATAAACTGACACATGGACATTCTATCGGAATCAACAATGAAATGTTGTATGAATCAACTTTAGGGGGAGTACTTCTGGGCTGGTCCCCCCCCCCCCCCCCCCCCCCCCCCACACACACCCACACACCTTGCACATCTCCTTTATTAATGTGTTCAGCATTTATTTACTGGTCATAAACTCACTCATATAGACATTCTATCTGAATAAACATTGAAAACGAATTTGAATCAACTGTATGGGGAGACTTTCTGGGCCGGTCCCAGATGTACCCCCTTGCATATCTCCTTCATTAATGTGCTTCGGCCATAAACTGAAATATGACATTCTATTCGTATCATTTTTGGAATCTAGAATGAATCAACTTAAGGGGGAGTCTTTCTGTCCCGCTCCCCTTTCCCCTTCCCAATGCATATCTCCTTTATGAATGTGTTCAAGATTGTTATTTACTGATCATAATTCATACATGGACAGTCCATGTCAATCATTCTTAAAACTAGTCTGAATCAGTTTGAGAGGGAACATTTCTGGGCCGGACCCCCCTTGCATATGTCCTTTATTTATGTGCTCGGGATTGTTATTTATTGGTCAAAAACACATACTTGACGTTCTTTCAGTTGCAGAAATTGTTTATCTTGATTTGTTAGTGTTTTCATTGATTGTTTTTTAGACAGTGACTTGCGATGGGGGGAAAAAAAAGACGGACGGGAACTTCCTCTTTCGTGTTGATTTTTGAAATATATATACATATACATGTTTCGCTATATTTGTAAAATTCCTCATTCGTGAAATGAGTAAAACTTTGTTCAGTTACGAAATCGGCAGAAAATCTGCCTAATTTGTGAAATAAGCAAACCCTATGCATATTTTATGAAATGAGCAAAGGAGCTTTTTATATAGCAAAAAAAAAAAAAGATCACAGAAAAATTATTTGAACGCAAGTTTGTTGATTTTGTGAAATGTGAAATAGACAGATACCGATCTCTCTCTCTCTCTCTCTCTCTCTCTCTCTCTCTCTCTCTCTCTCTCTCTCTCTCTCTCTCTCTCTCTCTCTCTCTCTCTCTCTCTCTCTCTCTCTCTCTCTCTCTCTCTCTCTCTCTCTCTCTCTCTCTGTCTCTGTGTGTGTGTGTGTGTGTGTCTGTGTCTGTGTCTGTGTGTGTGCGTGCGTGCGTCTGTGTGTGTGTGTGGGTGTGGGTTTGGTAGTGCACGTGCTTGCATGCGTGCGTGCATGTATAAGCGCGCACACGCGCGTATGTGTACATGTATGTACACTTATGCTGTTGCAGCTGCTGCTGCTACTATTACTATTACTACTACTATTATTGCTGCTGCTGCTGCTGCTGCTACTACTACTTCTACAATAACAGCGGTAGCAGTAATGACAAGTGCAACAAGTAGTGGTAGTGGATGTAAAAACGACAACAACCTCAGCTGCGGCAGTAACAATAACAACGACAACAACATCGACAACAAAATCGAGTAGTGTAGTGTGATGCAGTGTAGCGCAGTGTAGCACAGTGTAGTGTAGCGCAGTGTAGCGCAGTCCATTGCAGTGCAGTGCAGTGTAGCTCAGTGCAGTATAGTGTAGTATAGTGCAATGTTGTGTAGTGTAGTGTAGTGTAGTGTAGTGTAGTGTAGTGTAGCACATAGCAGTGTATCGCAGCGCAGTGTAGAGCAGTGGGGTGCAGTGTAGTGTGGTGTGTTGCGTGGCGTCGCTTCGCGTCGGGTCGTTTTGGGTCGGGGCGGGGGGCTCGGCTCGGGGGTCGGAGTTGGCTTGGGGATCAGACTATATTTTCAATGTTGATTCAGATAGAATGTCCATGTATGAGTTTATGACCAGCATATAACAACCCTGGACACACAGCCCAGAAGTACTCCCCTAAAGTTGATTTAGAGTATATTTCCATGTTGATTCAGACAGAATATCCATGTGCGAGTTTATGGCCAGTAAATAACAACACTGAACACATTGATAAAGGAGATATGCATGGGGGTTACTTCTGAGACCGGTCCAGAAGTACTCCCCCCAAAGTTGATTTTGATTCGATTTCAGTATTGATTCAGATAGAATGTCCATGTACGAGTTTATAAAAGTAAATAACAACCCTGAACACATTAATAAGGGAGATATGCAAGGGGGTACATCTAGAACCGGCCCAGAAGTACTCCCCTTAAAGTTGATTCAATCAATATTTCATAAAATGTGTGATTCAGATAAAATGTCCATGTGTGAGTCTCTGACCAGTAAATATCAACCCTGAACACATTAATAAAGGAGATATGCGGGGGGGGGGGGGGGTGTTACTTCTGGGACCGGTCCAAAAGTACTCCCTCTAAATTTAATTCAGACTATATTTCAATGTTCATTCAGGTAGAATGTCAATGTATGAGTTTATAATCAGTATATAACAAACCTGAACACATTAATAAAAGGAAATGTTAAAAAAAAAAAAAAAGGGGGGGGGGGGGTACTTCTGGGGGACCGGTCCAGAAGTACCCCCTTAAAGTTGATTTAGACTATATTTCAATGTTGATTCAAATAGAATGTCCATATGTGAGTTTATGACCAGTAAATAACGTCGCTGAACACATTAATAAAGGAGATATGCAAGGGGGGGTACTTCTGGGACCGGCCCAGAAGTACTCCCCCTAATGTTGATTCAGACTATACTTCCCTGTTGATTTAGGTAGAATATCAATGTATGAGTTTATAACCAGTAAATATCAACCCTGAACACATTAATAAAGGAGATATGCAACGGGGTCTTCTAGGACCGGCCCAAAAGTACTCCCCCTAAAGTTGATTCAGACTGTATTTCAATGTTGATTCTGAAACAATATCCACATAAGTCTTCGTAAACGAGAAACAACACCTCTAAGCTCTTTAATACAGAAGATGTGAAAGGGGGGTACTTTTGGGCCTGGTCCCAGAAAGACTCCCCACCTGCTACAATAGTACTCCCTGGGAGTACATTTGGGCTGTGCCCAGACGTACTCCCGGGAGTCATACTGTTGCCGGGGGGGGGGGGGGGGGGGGGGGGGGGGGGGGGGTCAGTTTGGGACTGGTACCAAAAAGTACTCCCCTGTCTAAACGAATCAGCGTTATGACAGTAACAGAAAAACAAACAATTATTTGCAAAGTTGTCAACAGGGGGGTACTTCTGGGACAAAGGGAGGAACTGTCCCAGAAATACTCCCGGGAGTCATTCTGGGCGGGGAGTACTTTTGGGGTGTTACAGTCCCGATCAAAGCTGATTTCCTTTCGCTCATATTGACAGAAAATCCCTAGCAGACTTCTGTCCAAAATCTGTGGCAGGAAGAACTGAAAACGAAGACGGGTTAAAACAGTACAGAACTAAACAACAACAACAACGACAAACCTTTGCAGATTGGTCTAAACTTTCAAGTGATTTTTAACTAGTTGCTACTGAGAGCTAGCTACGTAAAAACAATAACTATTGTTCCGTCGATTACACACAAACCACTTTTTCTACCCATCATATATTTTCATAGGTAAAGACACTTCACGGTGAATACCATGCGATAGACCATTATATACAACATTCGCCTAAAGAGTATTGGGACATACATGATGTCAGACATAAATATCTTACATCCGACACCATGAAAACCCTATTCGCAGATTTCCACTGGATGTGTTTTTTTTAGTTTATGAAAGAGAGTGACATTTTTCGTCTGAGGTAAGATTATAATGAGGAAAGATTTAAAACAATTGTAGTGTGGTTTAGAATTTTTTCCCCATAAATCATGGATTAAAAAAAAAAAGCTGTCTTTGATGATATGACAGTCTTGATATGGCCCCTCACGGTCGACTAAGGTATTAACAAAATTAATCAAATCGAAATACGCGTGTGAGCGTGAGATTGCGAGCATCTTGAAAAGAAAAGATAGTATGATTTAGTGTGTGTGTGTGTGTGTGTGTGTGTGTGTGTGTGTGTGTGTGTGTGTTTGAGAGAGAGAGAGAGAGAGAGAGAGAGAGAGAGAGAGAGAGAGAGAGAGAGAGATGATGATGATGATGATGATGATGATGATGATGATGATGATGATGTTTTTGATGATTATTATCATTTTGATCCGTCCCCTCTCCCATCCAGCCTCTCTCTCTTTTTGCATAACAGTCCTCGTTTGGATCTAGTGCAAAGCTGCTTACGCATCTTCTGTTGTTATCAGGGTAGGAATTTTTCAAACCTGACATGGAGAGACCAGAGAAAGAGGGAGGGAGGGCAGACAAGGAAGGATAGACTTGCCTTTCCTCCACCACCCCCCCCTTTTCCTAAGACAAAATGGCCTATCTATTAATTAGTGAATAGTTTAAATTCTATCACATTCTCTCTGACAAAAAAGACAGGGAAACCGATTGCAGACAGCCATTTTGTCAGCAAGCATCCAAGCCTGCATAACCTGTGACCTCTATTCTGATTGGCTTAAGCCTTTTCGCTCAGCTAGTTATTTGGCTTAATACATGTTGATATTGATCTCATTAACAGTTATTGAAATGATAGCTTAGCAAAGCGAAGTTGCTGCACACCAAAAATTAATGCACCAAGGCCTTGCATAAGAAGTCGAGTATTTAAAGACTGGCGTAATCAAATTATTTTGAGAATTTGTATTGTGTCTGAAAGTTGAGTCGCCTCATATGGAAGTTGAGTCTCCTCATTTTCTTTCATGTGGCCAAGCCAGGTGGCTCCAAGCTAAAATCAAAGAACTGGGACTATATGGGCTCTTCGAGCTGGCGTAGAGATAGGGTCACGGATGAGTGCAAGGGCCTGAAATGTGTGTCAACTAAGGGAAAGATCGTGTATTTGAAGATTGTGTTTTCATCGGTGAAAAATCCTTCAAACAAGGGAAATAATTGGTGGGGAGTTGTTCTTTTGATCAGTTATGAGATTAACATGAAATGCTGGCTTAAATTCATAGTAGGCCTCAAAACGTGTACGTGGATCATATAGTGTTTTAGTGTGTGGCCTGTCGCTGAATGTCCCGATGATTGTCCGATACAAGTCCCCGAGGGGATGCTGGAAGGTCTTTCAGTACAACTAGAACCCCAGCCTCCTGGAATCTATGTGCCACAATCTTCCTCTTTCAGTCACTCTCATTGACTCTGCCTGGTTTTTTTTTTTTCATCTCTTTTAATTTATGTTTTTTTTTTCTGCCTTTTGATCATTTTTTTTACTTTGTTCTAGAATTTCTTATACTTTTTTTTTTTTTTTTCAAAATTTGTGACTGCAGTTGTAATCCAGGGGTTAAATGGTAAAAATTTTATAAGCTGTCCAAACTGCGTACGAGCTATTCATTCTTCAAAGTCTATTTGCCATATTTTGGTGCATTTTAATGTCTTTCATTATTATTACTTTTTTTTCCTTTTTTTTTTTTTTTTTTTTTTTTAACAATTTCTGAAAATCTGGGAGCAAAAAATAAGGAGAACGCCAGTCGGTCTTAGCTGACAGCGTGATATTACATTGTTTTGTAAGATGTGAACAGTTTAGGTACCGTTTCATAAACTCCTTCTCTTATTTGTTTTGTACATCAGAACATAGTTTTTTTTATCTTATGATCTGGCCTGCTGCGTATGATGTTGCATTTTTCCTTATGTGAATCTGACAGCTCAGAAAAAAGACTGTGTGTGGTCAGCAGGGCTGTTCTGAATAACACTAAAAAAAAAACAACAAAAAAAAAACCCCAAAAGGCATAGCACTAAACACTGGCAAACTAAAACTGAACATTTCTGTAATCCACACAGTAGATGTTTGAAAAGTATGTTTTGATCAGAAGATAAATGGCAGCATTGAGCATAGGCCCGATACACATGATCTCCAGCACTGGACAGTAAGTCGGACTGCTGTTAATACCTGACCATGTTAATTGATGTCTTGCCAGAAACGATTAGCCTCAGTGATTTGCCGGGCGATTGACAAACCAAAGCAACAACAACAACAACAACAACAATAAAAAGGGAACTGAACCCGGCCTTATTCTTCTTTTCCCTTCAAATACTGCACAATAATAATACTTCTTTCCAAATAATCGTAAGACTACAGCAGACATTAGTACTGGACTACGGACTTCACACGATGGTGACCTAATGCATAGTAGATTTTTGTTTCGAACAACGGCTCATGGGAAAGAGACGCTACGGTGTTCCTTTACGAAAGCCCAAGACTCGATCAGTTTCAGTTCAGTTTCAGTTTCATCAAGGAGGCGTCACATGCGTGCGGACTAGTCCAGATACGCTACACCACATCCGCTAAGTTTTGAGACCACACGACGCATGATTTTAAGCTGATGGATAAATGATTAACAAATAAGATGAGAGAATTGAAGAAAAGGGTCTCATGGCTACGACTCAGCAGATGTCTGACCTACGCATTAGCCCAACGCGCATTAGCGTAGACTCGATCGATTTGAATTAAAGAAAGCTTCTTACCAATTGATTTCAACTAACGAGGGAGGTAAGTACGCGGTACGTAGATCTACACAAAGACTGACATCTCTTGTAACAGGTTCATGTCATTGACTGGAAGCATTCATTTGACTGGAAGCATTCTACGTCTCCGTCTACTTCATGTCCGCATATTTCACCCAATACATAGGTCTAGTGTGGCGTCTTTCTCTGAGAACATTGGAAAGAGATAGCCGTGAAGTACGATGACGGTGAATATATTTAAGTAATGATGTTTTGATTATGAAACACATATGGTTTGACATTACTGTGTGTTTATGTTGCCTGTACGCTTTATGTGTGCCGTTGTCTTCAGATTCTCTCTCGTCTGTTTACTTCATATTCGCTTTGTTGTTTAATGTGGTGTTCATGCCGTATTGTGTAGTCCGTTTACTGTATTCTGACAGATATTCCAATTTCTTGTGTGTCACTGCAGATAGTCAGTCGGTGCTCACAGCTGTATGCCATCTCTCTGGGAAGATTGTCTATTTTGACACCATAAAGCTGTGTGTGTGTGTGTAGTAGTAGTAGTAGTAGTAGTAGTAGTAGTAGTAGTAGTAGTAGTAGTAGTAGTAGTAGTAGTAGTAATAGTAGTAGTAGTAGTAATAGTAGCAGTAGTAGTAGTACTTCAGTTTTACGCCTTTTCAAGCATCCCTACAACATACCTTCAAATAATCTTAAAGTAAATGCTTAACTGGACTACAAATTAAAGAGAAAACAACATTGTAGGCAAGCTTTAAATCTGAAAAGACATCACACAAAGACATGCCTGATAATGGTGGTAAATGAGCTTGAAGAGGTAAACAGTCAAACAGCAGATGCTGCTGGTTATTCTTCGTTCCACAAAAACATTTTGCTTCGTTTGTATATGTAGTTTTTAAGGCATCAAGTTTTAATTAATAAAATATTGAAATGAAATTTTCTGTACTGGTACATATTTTTCACTTGTAAATGAGGAATGCTGTTTACATGTTCATAATTAATTAATTGAGTGTTTTTTATCAGCCTCACCAAGCAACGTATTTTTTTAGTGTTTTCTGAATCGGCACCAGACGGTTTGCTTTAACAATTGATTGACTTCAGGTAAAGAAAAGGATATATTCAATACCGTGGCGCACTTTTGATTCCTGGCTCCTCTCTTTGCACATATATCAGATTAGCAGTATAAACGACGAGTAAACGATGATAAGTCTGATGCGCATGCATCTTTTTCTGATGTGTGTGTGTGTGTGTGTGTGTGTGTGTGTGTGTGTGTGTGTGTGTGTGTGTGCCTACGTGTGTGTCTGAAGCAAACGCGCGCGTGTATGCTTTTGGATATCTGTGTGTCCGTGTGTGTATTCAAGCGCATGCGCTAAAACGTTTATTTGTGTGCATCCGTTTATGACAGCATGTTTCTTTCTTTTATAACTTTCTTCCATTCTTTCATTTTTTGAACCCTCCAATGATCAGATTCACCAGGAAGACGACGGGAACAAACTAGCTACGACGTAGTAGCGGTGATAGGAGCCACCTTCAGTTCGCAGTCTGTTGCTGTGGCTCACATCCTGGGAGTGGCCAAAATCCCCCAGATCAGCCTGTTCTCCAAGTCTGATGAACTGAGCAGCTCAGAGCGCTTTCCCTACTTCATGCGAGTCGTGCCTCCAGTCAGGTTGGTCAGCGCCCCTCTCCTTTGCACTCTTCTACCCTGTAGCCTCCTTGGCTGCTGCTCGAAAGTCCGATTACATTTCACACACTGTGTACCGTTTTTTTTTTTGTGACAGGATAGGGTGGGCAGACCGGGTTTCCATGTTCGTGTGTTTTTCCTAGCTTCGTCCTATGTTATATGGGACGCGTGTTGAGTTTTCTCACATGAAACAAAGCCACCTTTATATGTCTGCTGAAGAGGTTGTGATGATAATTTGTCAGGTTGTTGGGATATAGCAAGTGTTTAACGAATAGTATAAGCAAATTTGCATTGTGTCCAGCTGCGTAACATCGATCAATGAAAGTGGACATTTTCATCTGTGATCAAGGATAAGGGAAGTAACCAACCGAATCTTAGCCTTGATTAACATCTTTTGAAACAATTTTTTTTAGCGCTGTCGTGATTCAAACCAGCACCATATGGATAGAGAGGCAACTCAAGGCTGAATGGCATTGTGGTGGACGGCCATCCCCATCACTTAGATATTTGTTCGATGCTGAGAAGTTAAAACCTTAAGTTCACTTTTGCTCCTTCTCACCGGATCCAGTAGCAACTCTTTAGCTGCCTTTGCCATTTCCTGTCGGGATCTAATGCTCTTTCTACCAGAAACTGAAAGCTGTTTTTTTTAGATCATCGGCAGATGAGCCCACAGCCCCGCCTTCTCCTATCCGTCCACTTAATGGGTGAAAATCGACCGTATGTTTCGAGTCTTCTCAGTTGAACCCCCAAAATTGAGCTCTGGTTGTAAGCCAGTCATGGGCCAAAAACTCCCATCAATTTGAATGAGTCTGATGGGAATCGAACCCACGACTTCAAAGCTGGAAATCTGCGACGCTAGCCACTGCACCAAGCTTGCTCATCATGTGTCGTGTTTGATTCCAGCTAGAAATTCTTTGAAGTGCGCCTTTCCACGCGGTCCATTGCCCTGCTAGCCTTGATGGAGTGCCATGTGGATTCCTCTCTCATCCTGTACTGTCTTCAGCTCCTGTATTTCCATGTCTCTCTTTGCTTTCCGTTTTGCCTCTGACCAAAGATAGTACGCCCTATGGACTCTGAGCACCACTTCATTTCTGTTGGTTGAGGGGCGTCTTGCCTTTTTCCGTATCATGATGATTCCTTTCCCACACCCATTGCCTCCCGAACTTTCAATTCCCTGGAAGTCTTCACCTTGAGCTTGATTGTTCTCATAACCTTGTCTCCCAAGTTCACAAGCGTGGCTCCTTTTTCCAACGTTGCATTCACCTAGGGCGGATTTCAGTGGTAACTCCAGTTTTGTTTGCTTCACTGACTGTAGGACGCACCATCAGTGAGACCAGGTGTACACCAGCCCGCTTCCACTTGTCTTTCTGGACTTGGGACTCCTTTATTCCAGCGTGTCAGTGCTGTTCTTATATATCATGAAAGGCCAGAGGGGTTCTGGGACCTAGGTGCAACACACGCATCAGACATGTTTTCTGGGGAGGCAATCTGGTCTATTTAGCACAGGCATATTTGTGGCATTCGCTTTGCTTTGTTTTCTCTCTTCTTTGTTTTTGATAAAAAAAGGAATCATTGTACTATCTCACAAGGCTTTTGTAAGATGATTCCGTCACTGATGGAATGGATTGGTTTGCTAAAGTATACTTGGCTGTTTCAGCTACTTTCTCTCCACGAAGAGAGAGAGGTTATGTGATTTCTTTGGTGCGACACTCATCCTGAATGAAGCGACAAACTCGTCTGACGGCTTCTGTGTTTGATACGTTTTTCTGGAATACACGACTGTTGTGTCGTCTGTGAAGGATTTCAGAGCAAGCATTTGTATTCATTCCGAAATTTGTTGGACTTGAAAGGATAATTTTGCTCCCTAGAGATGTATTCATTTATGTTTGCTGGTAACGTTCGACTTTCAATTTTCCTTAACATGTCACTTACAAGGGACACAAATTTGCGTGTCGGTTTTTAAGCGGTATATTCATGTAATTTTGCACATATTGGCAATTCAGCTTATAATTAGTTAAAGTCTGTTTGAGCAAATGAGCCATAACATTTACCAAAAATCTATTTTGTATATGTAATACGTAATCCATGTTTCCACGCAATTCACAAACCATGCAAAACATGCATGATATGTGAAACTGGCAATGGTGTTGTCTATCGCATAAATAAAACAAAACAAAACAAATAAGAAGAACAAAATTAAGCCTTTACGTTTATGATACACGTCATCTTCAAAAGAAACAGGCTAATTCTTGTCTCGAACAGGTAGAATGCAAGAAAGTTGTTTTTAATGATACTGCAGTTTTGTTTTCTCTATATTACACCAAAACTGGAAACGCGAAGTCCTCTTGTTAGTCACTTCTCTTACAACATGTTCACAGTGTTACTATTGCTATTCGTTTCAGTTCCTTCTCATTGAAGGGGTTTAACTGCTGGATCTATTGTTTGCTTCGAAAATGACGACGGAAAGAATGCGTACGTCGGAAAGAATGCGTGCGTACGTGCGTACGTGCTTCTATGCGTCCGAGCGAGCAGTGTGTGGCACTCACGTACCACCTGTGTTTCTCCTGGCGCTCAGGTTCCATCATCATCATCAAAGACAACCTCTGGCTCCGCAGCACAGTCTGCAAAACCATATGTTCACTCACCATCATCTCCTACAAAAGTTAGAACTCGTTCTGGTCGCGTTTCGCGCCTGCCAGCCAAATTTCGATGACTTTTATTTCAATCTTGTTGTTCTCAAGTTTTCGCTTCGTAGTTCTCCGCTGGAGAGGGTGTAGTGTAGCGACTACGTCGGCTTCCACGAAGCACAGTTCGTTCATGTTTGTTTTGAGAGTTATTTTTCTTTTTCTGTTGTCAAGGAACAGAGAGTTCCTTCCCTAGCTGTTGTGTTTAACAATGACGAGTCTTAGTTTTCTTGGTTGGCCTATACAGCCATTCTAGAGTTATTAAAAACTCAGAAACTGTACTCAAGGTCTTTGAGATTTGTGTTTGTTTATAAATCACTAAAAGTGCTTTTCTAGTGCCTATACCCAATGTGAACACAACACAAGCTTCCAAGGGTGCCACAGGATTGCTCCCAGCTGGTTTTTTTTGCAGTTGAGACAGTACTTCTTTGGGTCCCACCCGCGCCTTCGGGTGTAGCCTACCTCCTTCTTGGTGGTGCTGTGGCTGGCCATCAACTTGGTCTTTGCCGCGCTGCTTTCCCTGCCATATCTTGTTGATGTTTCATCCAGTCGTTCAACACGCTTGGCCAGTTCATGTTTACGGTCAGTCAGGCCACTGATGTCATTTGCAAATCGAAGGTTCATGATTGTTCTTCCTCCCGTGCTGAATGTGCTGACATGAGCTTCGTGTGCGACATTTACGTTTCGTTCCAGGAAATACAATGAATAGTGGTGTGGTGGTGGTGTGGGGGGGGGGGGGGGGGGGGGGGGGGGGGGGGGGGGGGGGGGGGGGGGGGGGGGGGGGGGGGGGGGGGGGGGGATAAAGTGACAATGAATAGTGGTGGGGGGGGGGGGGGGGGGGGGGGGATAAAGTGCAGCCGACAAACTCCAGTTAAAGTATGGAAGTATTTTCCAGTACCACTCTGTATCAACAGCTCATCAGTATCTTTGGAGTATAGTTGCTGGATGGTGTTGATAGGCTTTTGCCCGATGTAAAATGTCTTCATTGTGGTCTGCAGTGACCTCGGCCAAACTCCATCAAACACTGCTTGAAGTCGGTAAACACGTAGTAGACCTCCCTCTGATGCTGTAGATGTTTTTTTCTCTAAAAGATACGGGGTTAAAACTGTGTTCAGTTGCACTTCTCTGTCTTTTCGGATCCAGCCTGGTCGTCAGCACACAGCACTGTCTGCATGTGGTTGCAATCTACTCCGAATGATTTTGAACATTCCTTTGCTGACATGGCGGACCAAAATTATACCAGGTAGTTCTGATAGAGTTGGAGAGTTTCTTTCTTGGAAACGGTGATGATCAGTGGTTGAATTTGTCATTTATTGGTGATTAGTTTTTCAGTTTTCCTGCCTGCCAGAGTGTTCTTATGTTCCGGGTGGCAAATGTCACGGCGCTTTTCCACATTTACTTTGGTGCTTTCTCCAGTGGTACTCTTTTTGTGTCCGCCCTGGCGGAGATGAAAGTAAGGCAGCGTCATTGTTAACCCAGGCTTCGAGCTATCCGCCATAATCTCTGCATTTTCTTCTTCTATGAGGTGTTTCTTGGGCATCTCAATCCGGCCGGCACGACAGAGCCCAGCCCTCACCGAGTTGGATTTTTGTAATCGGTTTACTCCTGAGGTCTGTATGGTTATCAGTAGCACAGGAGAAGTTTTGAACTAACTCTATGCATATACCGGAAATTCACAATAAATATATTGCAACTGCAGCACGACAACAAGAACATACGAATAAGAATGATGAAAATATGAGAGATTGATCGCATTAGATGCTATAACAGCACTCCCCAAGACTTACGGGGAAAAAAGAAGGGCGGAGGATAGGTGGTGAGAAAGAGTGAGTTATTGTTTCATTTTCTCAAAGTTATGTCAAAAGAGAGGAAGGACTCTTTGGGGTTTAGTTGTTGTTGCTAATGACTTAGACGTTCTAGAGGAAAAAAAGAATTCATAGTAGATTTTTACAGATATTTTTTTCTTGTTTACATTAATTTTATTGATTATTATACTAAGCTTAATCTTATTAATATATTTTCTTGTTTTGCAGGGAGCTTTTGAAGATACAGACAAAGATATTTCGTGATGTTGTTTGAAATTGGTAGTTATTATACTTATTGTTTCTTGAATAAATATAATTTTATTCTGCCTGTCTATATGTCAGTCTGTCTGCCCCCCCCCCCCCCTCTCTCCCCCTCTATCTGTCTGTCCCTCCTCGCTCCTACCCTCCCTCCTCTCTCTATCTCTTTGTATCAATATCTCTCTGCATTTATGAAGTTCCCACACACTGTAATACATGCCTTTCCTTTCCAAACCAACAACAAAAGTGAGAGCGAAACACTAGTCTCTGTTTTTCCCGTCGTTAAACAAACTTTGCTTTCTCCAGGGACGAGCTGCGCGTCGTTATAAACTTTATCCAAAAAAACAACTGGACCTATGTCTCAGTGATCTACTCGGCACAGAACTACGGAGAAAGCTTCTTCGCTGGCGTGAAGAAATGTTTTGATTCCCAGGGAATATGCCTGGCTACATCCTACAGACTGTCAAAGAATCTTTCCATGCCAGAGGTATTGCTCCTTCTCCTTCTTTTTAAGTTTTACCAGTATTCGAACTCTGGAAAAAAAAAAAAAGAAACAGTAAACAAGTAGGATAACTCTTGCTCCCATAAGAAAATCTCACACAGAGTAACTTTTATTCAAGACTGGCACAGCCTTTTTAAACTTGAATAAAGTCAGACAAATACAAAGACGAGCAATCGAATAGTGGGGGAAAAAAAACAAGCGCAGGCCAACAACTCAACTGTCTTCATAATAATGACTTGGCAAAGATTTGGACTTAACGGGAGGGGGGGGGGGGGGGGGGGGGGGGAGGTTGAAGATGGAGAAACTGGGAACATGAAATTAAGAAAATATATTATTGATTTGAAAACTCTTCATTAGCTGCATGAGCTGCACGAGGGAACCATAGTAATCCCTTTCGAAGGCAGATCTATTTGTATTGCCAGCTCCGAGGCCTTTCGTCCGCTGGATCGGAACTCATCAGCGAGACACGGCTAGTTGTGTTTGTGCGCCTGGCGTCAAATAGAAACACACCACAGTCCATAATACCGTGGTGTTCACACCACCAAGGGTTCAGAAAAGAACCCAACAGCACCCCCTGGATCCAGAGCTAATCAATGGTTGTTGTCTGTACGGATTTGGGTACGTGGTGTCCTGCATATTTTGATTCACAACAGACACCACTGAACGCCTCCAGTGACTCGGCAGCAGTGCAGTGTCTCCTACAAGTGGTTGCCTCATGACTACTTGAATTATCTGCTGTCTGTCTGGTATGTTAATGCTTTGGCCATGCAGCACAAGAGAATGGCGTGACTGTAAATGGTAAGACAGAAGGAGCACCTTGGGAGTGATGCTAGTGAGGTGTCCTAGGACATACAACAACAACAACAACAAAATCACTTGTACGCACGCACGTACGCACACACACACACATACGCACACACACACACACACACACACACACACACACACACACACACACACACACACACACACACACACACACACACACACACTCGCACGCACAGATTCAGTTTACTCCTTCACCTTCGCCTTCGACAAAACGAAGCAAAGAAGACTTTTGATGGGCATAACCGAATGGACCTGTTCACAATACCGAGCACAATGCTTGCCATTGGCATCAATGAAGGATTTCAGATTTACACTTACACATCCTCTGTTTAATCCCAACTCTTCTTCCCTTTTTATCATACACCCAACCATCTCGTTTTGAAGTCCTTGTGTGTGTGTGTGTGTGTGTGTGTGTGTGTGTGTGTGTGTGTGTGTGTGTGTGTGTGTGTGTGTGTGTGTGTGCTGTGCATGCGTGAGTGCATACGTACGTCTATGTGTGTGGTGCATGGTGTGTGTGTATGTGTGTCTGTCTGCGCGCGCGCGCGCGCGCGCGCGTGTGTGTGTGTGTGTGTGTGTGTGTGTGTGTGTGTGTGTGTGTGTGTGTGTGTGTGTGTGTAAAATACATTTGTACTGGCATAATAACTTGGATTGGACAAATGTATGAAATCAGACCTGCATGATGTGGGCGTCAGCTAAATGAATGATATCTGCCAGAAAAACGGTTTTCTGTTTATCTCTTTACACATTATGGAGATTGTCAATACCTTAATGATAGTATCAAAAGACAGCTACCGTGTTTGGGCCAACCCAAAGAGCGGAGAATCATATTAATGCTTTATGTTTCACAAAGGATAAGGCGGACAGCATACGAGTGTGCGTGTGTGTGCGTACGTGCGTGTGTGTATGTGTGTGTATGTGTGTGTGTGTGTGTGTGTGTGTGTGTGTGTGTGTGTGTGTGTGCGTGTGTGCTTGCAGGCGTGCGTGCTTGCAGGCGTGCGAGAGAGAGAGAGAGAGAGAGAGAGAGAGAGAGAGAGAGAGAGAGAGAGAGAGAGTATATGTGTGTGTGTGTGTGGTGTGTGTGTGTGTGTGTGTGTGTGTGTGTGAGATAGTATATATGTGTGGTGTGTATGTGTGCACGTGTGTTAAGCAGGAGAGTAGGGTGGGGTAACGGCACTGGGGAGGAAGATGTGGAGTGGGACTAGGGCATTTGGGAGGTTAGAAAGGGGACGGAGCATGTATATGCAGATGTATCCATCAGGTGTTTTCATCATAACTGCAAGAAAGTTTCTAACAGATGTAGAGATTAACATTGAGAGTTCATGCGCGAGGAAAGGACTGGCTGAGCTGCTGTATCTATCTTGTTCCTCCATCTCAGGCTGTACGTGCTGTCACATCCCTCAGTCAACATCGTGGCAATGCCCGCGTGGTCCTGATGGGGGTGATGGCATACGAGGCCTTGTATGTGCTCTCAGCTGCCAAACGCTTGTTGCCAAACGATAGCTTGGTCTGGATAGCAACGAATGGGTGGTCCACTGAAGCCCCTTACATGACTGACGTCAGAGGCTTACTGCTGGACTCTTTTGTCGTCGGATTCCAGGATGCGTTCGTTCCAGAGTTTGATGACTGGTACAGAAAAATTACACCCTGTGAGTGGATTTACATTTTCATCATCCTAAGTACCATTGATTGATTTCTGTTAGTGGATTTAACTGACTAGACATAGCGTAACTTCCTTGCCCCCCCCCCCCCCCCCCCCCCCCCCCCCCCCCCTAACTGAATATGCAACTGTCGGGAAACTATAGTTTTTCTCTGTGATATTGAAGATTGTCTAGATGGACGAAACTGTGCACACCACGGAATCAAGCCTACTGAAACCTTTTTACAAACAAGACAATGTTCTTTCTTGGCTGACATTTCCTAAAAGAAACTGTCAGTTTTTTCACCGTTCATACATTAACTACTTTCTCAATTCATTTTATCATGGTTTTAAGCAGATCAGCTGGGTCATTTAGCGTGTAATTATGGAAAATACCATTATTCAATTTGTCTACCTCTGGATGCGAAAGTGCCATTTTCTCATGTGACTTTGAGTTGTATCCGTTGATTCTAGAGCCATTTCCAGTGGAGTATGATGAGTTTTATCATCCATAGAATTTAGTCACCTCACAGGAAGAGAAGAAGTGTAGATATTTTGATCAAAGAAAATGGGTTCACCTCTGAGAGAGCGGATGTTTCCCTTTTCTTTTTCTCAGAAAGTCAATTTACTTCACGCTTGTGCTGCTGAAGCACTTCTCTCTTTTTTTGACCGGCGTTCCTCTCCCATGTTGACATTTTAAACTACGATTCTCACTTCTGGTGATGTAGTGTGTTTCCTCTCGCAGTGCCAGCCAGATGTAAGATCCTTTTAAGCACTTGCTTGTATATCTCCATGAGTACCCTGACTGGGTCAGTGCTGCTACGTACGAACCCTGGACACGCTCCACTGTTGGCTCTGACAGAGCGGACGCGTGCGGTAATCTGATTTCCCAGGTTTGAATTTGATGGCAGGAGGCCATAGATCTGAGAATGAAGCTGATCCAGAGAGGTGCTATGTGCTATATGTCATTCCAGCACAGGCTTCTCTGGAGTGCATTTTCCCACGTACTTCACTGCCCAGTCGGACTTGCTGCGTCTGGAATCTCTCGGTATTCTCTTCTTTCTTCAACACGTGCATCACCGTGTCTCTCTTTGCTTTCCTTTTGCTTTTGACCACTACATCATATCGGTCTGCCTTTTGATTTGTGTCCTGTCATCCACCCGAACCTGACGGTTTCCTTTTCCATTTCCACTGCGTACTGAACTTCATTCTATTTTATTTCATTTTAGCTTGGACTGGTCTGATTTCACATCCTTGTATACGGAGTCCTCAAGCATGGTTGAAAAGCCACGCGTTACCCAATTTGTTCTCCTGCTGTATACATTTCAGTGGTACATTTAGCTTTGCTTGGCGGCATGGATGGAGGAGCGCAATGTCAGTGAAATCAGGTGTGACACCAAACCATTTCTTTGTGTACTTTTATCATGCTGGTCTCCATTGATTCCACTGTGTAAGCGCTGACATTGCAGATCAGTTACAGATAGAGGGGTTGGGCTCTCAGCATGAACTGCAGACACAAGACCTAGTGTTTGCCAGGGAGGCCCTACGGGGCCAGTGTCTATAGGTTTTCTTCTGCCATTTGCCAGCTTTTTTTTATGACATCCTTGTTTCTTTAAAGGAACCATCATGCCATCTCCCAAGACTCTTGACTGATAATTTTTGGTCGCTGTTGCCATTGTTTGGCTGACAATAAAGGCAACCGTTTCAGACGCTTTTCCTAAGTGCAGGGAGCGGCTTCGTCGTTTCTTTGGTTTGAAACCCATACTTACCAACGAAGCAACGAACGTTTCTAGATGGGTTCAGTATGTTTTGTGTTTCAGCTTCCCCAGTGAAAAGGACTATCGCGTCGTCCATGAAGTGTTTTAAAAGCGGCGTTTGGTTTCCATTTCCGAGGTCTGCTGAATTTGTACCATTCATGGCTGCTACCAATGTGACTTCCATTGCCAACACAAGCAGTCATGGGGAAATTGCACAGTCCATCGTTATGCAAACTTCTTGTGTATTCCTTTCAAGAGAATCTCTATGAGAAGCCATGGAGACATATCCTTAGCATTCTGGAATGCTCTTTGGGACTAGACGAATCCTGAGGGCCAGTTGAATCATCTTGTGTGAAACTGATTTATATGCTTTTAACAAATCAAGCAACACCATGTCGAAGTTCTATTTCTCTTCCTTACACTTAGGTTGCTTCCCAAATTATGCTGGGATGGCTACAGCGCCAGACATTCCCACAATGCCTCCTCTTGGACTGAAAAATAGTAATGCGTGCCTGCGCGCGCGTGCGCGTGTGTGTAAAAATGTGCTCGCGCGCGCCCTTGTGTGTGTGTGTGTGTGTGTGTGTGTGTGTGTGTGTGTGTGTGTGTGTGTGTGTGTGAGAGCGCGCGCGAATAGAGGATTGCCTGCTAAATAAATGTAATTTCTGTCTCTGTCTCTCTCTGTCTCTCTGTCTCTGTCTCTCTCTGTCTCTGTCTCTCTCTGTCTCTCTGTCTCTCTGTCTCTCTGTCTCTGTCTCTGTCTCTCTCTCTCTCTCTGATGAACAGGACACTACATCGAACCCTTGGTTCCATGACTTCTGGGAAAGCCGCTTTCGCTGCTCTCTACAGAATGGCACTTGTGACGCCAATCTGACTTTGAGTAACATGAGCTTTGTTCAGGACCTCAGCGCAACATACGTAGGGTATGTGATTGATACTATCTTTTTGATTGCCAATTCTACTTCCAAAATTATTCAAAGTGCTGACTGTCCCAATCTGACTGGATCTTTGGTTAGCACCTGTGTGACAGGCCCTCGACTTTTGGACACACTGAAAGCCGCAGAGTACAATGGATACAGCGGTCCCGTGAAATTTGACGCTAATGGTGACCGTCTGGGTATCTATACCGTGAGTCAGTTGAAGCCTGGTCCAACACCACTCCTCAGAGCAGTCACGGTCGCAAAATTCGATTTTATAACTCGTCGGATAACAGATGTTCACGATGTACAGTGGACGCACCACAGTTTACGTGAGGGGTTCGGGTATCCTGAGTCCCTGTGCAGCTTACCATGTCAACGATTCCAAGTGCGACGACCCTACAAGTCCAAATGCTGCTGGACCTGTCGTTATTGTTGCAAGGGCGAGCGCATTGCAGGAAATGGCACAACATGTGAGCCGTGCCAGGAGTATACCTGGCCAGATGCAGACACACGCGTGAACAGTGCGAGTCCATGCCACACCGCATGTTGCACATTGGCAGTGTAATGGGAACGCTTCAGACGTGTTTAGCAATACTGTGTCTCTGCATCTGCGTGTTTGTCTTTATCTTTTTCCAACGCCATCGCAACAGCCGTATCATTAAGGCCTGTTCACTGGATCTGTCCTATGTGATGCTCTTTGCCATCACCCTCGGTTACAGCACGATCATCATGTCCCTGACCAAGCCTTCCAACCCACTATGCAAAGCATTGTTCGTGTCCGTGTGTATGTCTTTCACTCTGATCTACGGACCATTAC
This sequence comes from Conus betulinus, assembly GCA_016801955.1. Classification (NCBI taxonomy): domain Eukaryota; kingdom Metazoa; phylum Mollusca; class Gastropoda; order Neogastropoda; family Conidae; genus Conus; species Conus betulinus. Next base: position 3,761 of record JADBJO010000678.1, on the reverse strand, counting down.
TCGTACGAGCCTTGTGGGTGTATCGACTTTTTAGAGTCTGTAGAAAATCGGTACGGAAACCACGACTAACAGGCAGAACACATCAGCTCATGTTCTGCTTTCTGATCATCAGCACGCAGGTAAGTGTCAGGTATTGTGAATACTTGGTTTGTCCATTTTTTTTTATGTATATTGACCTGTCTGTCTGTCTCCTTGTGTATACCTCCCCCTCCTCCAAACATACCTCACCTTTTGTTGCAAAATCACTCTCATACTTCAAAATTCTCAAGCAGTCCCAAACGATATAACACATTAATTTAAGTGCATTGCTGGTGGTAGTGGTAGTTGTGGTTCTGGACCTGGGCGACAACTACATCCTCCCTCCTCCTTCCTGTTTTAAAACTTGCCCGCTAAATAAATAACCGTTGGTTACAAGAGGCAGGGTCCAGAAACGCCTTATGAAGTGATTGTAGACAAGAGCCCAAGCGTTTGTGACAAGGCGGTGGAAAATGGGCATGTGCCTATATTCACCACTAAACCTGTTCCTGCGGTATTTCCCTAGTCACTCAATAGGGAGCTTTTGGAACAATGTGCACGGTTGTTCCAGCTCAGATCCTGAATCGTCAACTACCCCTTGGAGGATGTTTGGGCATATACTCTTTCTCACTCCCGGAAGGTGGTTTTGGGCGTGGAGTGATTGCAGAGGTGACAGCAACTTTAACTCGCAGATTAAGGGTTCAGTGTCCATCTCTTCGATTTGCTGCATTTTTCAAATTTTGCAATCACGTTCTCTTCCTTTTTCAGTTCTTGGCCAGTTTTAACGCCCTCGGTTAGAGATAGACCTATCTTCAGTATGCTCATGGGTATCCATGGGGCTTCTTCCATTTTATGACTGCTGCTGTTTCGTCTTTTGTATTGGTTTCAGTTCTCTGAAGGGAGCGTTTTGGATCCCACCTTACTTAAAAAATGTTTAGTTTGAAAACGCTGTTGTGAAATATCTGCTGTGCCAGTACTTTTCGTATTCTCTTTTATTCCGCTGATTTCGTTAAGCGAGTTACGAAAGGAAGAGACGGAGAATACTGAAAGCGCTCTAGTTACTCACTAAACATTGAATTTCGCAGTCTTCTGTTTTCTTCTAGTTATTTCCTTCTGTTTTTTCCCAATATCTATACCCGTGCCTCCTTCCTGGGAATATTTTTCGTCCTTCATTTTCTCATACCTTCATTCAACACAGATGTTCTAATTCCTTTTATTTTCTGTGTCGAAGGACAAGGTAATAATCTTTTCTTCCTTCTATCTTTTACATTTAACTTTGAATCGGTGTTCAGCTAAGATATTGAGGTGGAGCAGCAGAGCACAGGCAAGTCCTGCTCCCACCCTGAAGAGGTCGAATATGTATGGCCGCAACAGGGACGATCCTGAATTCTGCCAAGGAATTGAGGAACTCATACTGAAATTAAGAATAGCACATTCAGTACCCGCTGGAGAATGGAACTAAGCACTTAACCCGAGCTTTGTTTACGATAATTATAAACGCATAAATCCTATGGGAGCTATGTACAAGGAAGTCGATAATGAAATGGATAATTTTGGATCTTGCAGACATACTTGGATAATTTTACCGAAAGAAGAGGTGGTGTACATGGAAGAAATCCACACTCACACAACAACATGGGTCAGACTTTGGGGCTGGTAAATGTACACATGGTGATTGGAACTGAGATTTGAAATTCTCCCAGGTTTTAGAATAAACCATTCAAAGGTTGTATTGAAATTTCAGAATACCACTGTAAAGATACAGTTTGATCTATGGAAATTCAGTAGCTGGCTATTAAAGGACACTGAGTGTGTAACTGAAGTTCGAGATATGATTAAAGATACATTAATGGGATATGCGGTAATGTACAATGAAGATAACAGATTCTACCTAACATATATCGGCCAAACAGGTTTTACAATATCGCAATATCACATGAACTGTTCCCGGATGTTCTACAAATGAAATAGGTTAATTAAAAAAAAAAATCACCAACGCTACATTTAAAGAGAGAGAGAGAAAAAAAAAAACAGAACTGGTGGTAAATCTCTAATCAACGAAATGACTGACGGGGAAATGAAGAGAACAATCTTCTGATGACAACAAGATCTTTAAGTCAAACAAGGAAAGTTACAGCCATTACAGAAAAGAATGAAAAGCATAATGCTATGTTTCATGACCAAACGGATCTCGCCCGGCGAAAAGATCATCAATTATTTTTGTGGACAAGAAAAGCGAAATTAAATCAGTAAACGAAAGAGTACAGCACTGGATAAACATGGAAATAACTAACCAAATACCAGAGACATTATACTTGAAGAGTACAGTTTGTTTGGTGATCTTCTTAGACTTCCCCAGAAAAGTCAGAAAACTCTAGAAAAAGCCAGCTGAAGCGCAGGAAACATGTGTAAAATAGTTAAGCCCTGAAACAGATTAACATACCTGTGAATGAAAGAAAATCTGGAAATGAACAGGCGATTTTATGAGTAGGTCGCTCAATGAAGGGTTGGAAAGAAAAAGACTTATCAGTGATACAAAAAAAAAGCAATTATAATTTGTAATTTAAAAAAACCGGAAGAATATGATGATGATAATAGTGATAGCAGCAATGATAAGTGTAGTAATAGTGGTTGTAATAATAGTGGCTGGAAACGAATAGAAATGATCAATGAGTGCACGACTAATATCATTGTTTGACCCCCCAAAACAAAACAAAACAAAACAAAACAAAAAAAAAAAAAACCAACAACAACAACAAAACAAAAACAAAAGAAGGGAAATGGGTAGATTAGCAAATGGAGAGAATGTAGTTAGAGGGGAAAGGAAGATAGCTGTAACTTACGTCTGAGGTGAACAGTAGGAGGTATGATAGTGTGCATGTGTGTTGGTGGAGGATAAAGCAGGCTAATGTTGCGGTGGTGGATGGATACAAGCTACTTTTGGATGTTGATGTCATGAGGGTGTAGGGTTCAGAGTCTGGCAATTGAGGTAAGACTCCTGCATAAGGTGCTCCAAGTTGTCACTCTGTGATTGCCAAAGTGCCAGGACATGGACACGGTGGGGGGTGGAAGTGTAGAGCGACTGATTTGGGCCGATGGTGGCGGATGTTGACCAGGTGTTCAGAGATGTGCTTCTGAAGTGTGCTGGATGTCTCACCCACATGGATCTTACCATACAGCTGACAGCGGACAGCGTACACACATGTTGTGGCTCTGACAAGCGATTGTGCGTTTAATAGTAAATGAGCCTTTGTGGTCGTGTAGGAGGGTGTCTGGTCTGGGCAGATTTGCAACTGGGTTTGGAGCAGGGGAAAAGCAATTGGTGGTGGTTTAGAGCACAGAAATCGGTCTTCGAGTTTTTTTTTTTTTTATTGAGTTTGAAATGATCATCAATTTGGTCTCAAAGGCACGTTTGTGATTTCTACGATGTGCCAATTAGACTTCAGGATCTTGCAGATGCAGAGAGTGTGTGGATGGAAAAGAAGGCAGGCGGTGGGTTTGTCTGTCTCTTTTGGAGGCTGGGTTTTCATAGCAGATATTCTGGATTTAGCTGTGGTGCGGCTGTAATGCATCACATGCTGTTCGTGTGACAGATCTTTTGACTGTCGAAATAGTAACGATGACAGCACTCTGCAAAATACTTCCATTTCTTGTGTGTATGTGTGTGTGTGTGCGTGCGTGTGTGCCTGCGCGTGTACGCGCGCGCGCGCGTGTGTATGTGTGTTTCAAAATGTGCGACGTTTAGT
>JADBJO010000677.1:557500-600256 GCA_016801955.1 Conus betulinus | reverse complement strand
ACAATATGCCATTACCGCAACCTGTCTCCTTCATTCCACCTAACGCTCACGCCTCCCGTTCCCCTCAATTTACTCCACTGTCCCTGCCCATTCTGTTCTCACCACCCTCCCACCCTTATTCGCGCCGCGCGCGCCGCACGCGCACACGAAACACAAACCACACCCACACACACACACTCCACACACCCCACCACAACACACCAAGCACACACAACACCACCCACCACGCTTTGCACATCCCATCCCCCCTCCTGTCCTCCGTTCCACTCTCCCTCCTTCTTCTCCCTGTCCGTCTCTCTCTACACACACAACGCTCACGATGCGCCGCTGCGCCACGCCTGCTTGCGCCAGAAGACACACTACACGCGTGCACGCACGCACGCACCAACACACACACACACACACACACACACCAGCACCGACTTCATTTTTATCTCCACAACTTTCTATCGTCGCACTTACATTGTGTGTGCGTTTCTTTTCTTTTCTCTTTCTTGTTTGCGTGTGTTTGGTGTGGTGTGTGTTGTGTGTTGAAGTTCATGTAACATCCACGAACATTCGCTAGACGGAGGGGGAAAAAAAGAATCAACATGTAAGTATCCACATCTTCAAACGTTGCCTGTGCCAATATGAGACAGCATTGCTCTGCACCAGAGTTTCCACGAATCACAAAATTGCAGCAAACCTTACACAAGTTACTGCGTCAGAGGAGAGGAGAGAGCAGAGAGAGACGAGGACGGGGGGTCGCCAAACGTGGCCGGGGGGGAGGCGAGAGAGAAGAGCTTGTTTATCTTTTCTTCTCCTCTCTCTCTCTACCTTCTACACTCTCTCTCTCTCTCATCTCTCTCTCTCTTCTTACTATTCTTCTTTATTACTCTTTTCTCTCTCTCTCTCTAATCTCTCTCTCTTCTCTGAACTCTATCAATCTACTCGCTGTCCATCCATCCCTCCGCCCTCTATCTACTACTGCAGCTGAGCTGTGTGTTGTGTGTGTGTAGTGTGTGTGTGAGAGATCATCTCTATATACAACGATGCTACTGCAGTACGACCTTCGAGAGTCGGAGATGGCAGGCCCCTTTGAGCAAAGAACGGCCAGCGCAGCGAGGCCATCTGGAACGGAGGTTGCAGGCGCAGTGCGACTGCCGAGAGGGAAAAACAATGCCAAGGTGAGGCGGCTCGTAAGTGTGTGATTTGTGTGTGATGGAAATGGGGAAAGAGATGGAAGGCCCACACCGTGTGCTGTGCGTTGCTGCTGTGGGTGTTGTGTGTTACGTTGGTGTGTGTGTGGGGGGCGGGGGGTGTAAAGGAGGTTAGGGTGCCCGTCTGGAGATCTGAACTAGTGTGAGTGTTTGTGTGTCTTCATTGGGAAGAACTTCGATGATATTGTTGGCCTTCGTGGATGGTGTGTCGTTAGTGTGTGTTGTGTAGATGTGCTGGTGTGATGTGATGTGGGTGCTGGTGTTACGGCACTTGTCCATGTTCGTGTGATGTATGTGTGTGGTGTTGGTGTGCTGTGTTGTGAATGTGTATGTATGGTGTCGTAGAATGAGCAATCAGAGCTATGGTGCCAGGCTACATGGTTTCTCCCCCCTTGACTGGCTGTAACTCGTCTCCACTTCTTCGTCCACCACCCGCCGCTAGCACAGCCCCTCCCCCCACTTCCCCCACCTTTTCCTGCCTTAGCTGTATAAGTACATGCGTTGTGTTACGTTTGTGGTGATGTATGCATAAGGGATGTGCATTTATGCCCCATAGTATGGAGGTGATACGGCTGTTGCTGCTGCTGTGTGTGTTGTGTAGCGTGTGTGATGTGTGTGTAGAGTGCCGTGCGTGCGTGCGCCGGGCTCGCGAGTGTCTGAGTTTTTGTTTGCGTCTGCGTAGGAGTCCAAAACCTCGCAGACATGACTTTGAGCCCCTGTCGTAGCGTCTGAACCCTACGGGGGGGGGCGGGGGGGGGGCAGGGGAGGTGGGGCGGTGAAGATGATGAGAGCGGGATGGCATTTACTGAACTGTTCAGCACAATGCCACCTGATCCACACTAACCCCCCGCTTCTCCATCCCTACCTCTGGATGCTTCCCAGTCTAGTGTAGCCCACCACCTCCACACCCACCCCCACCCCCATTCCAGCGTGACCTAAAGCCCTAGATACCTTGTTGCAGTGTATTATCCTTTGTTGTTGTTGTTGTTTTACCTGTTTGTCTTCGTCTCTCGTCCTGCTTTTTCGCAGATGCTGGCCGGCTGTTCTTCGACTCTCTGTACAGTGAGTGCAGGAATAGCAGGACTTCTTCAGGGCGCTTTCCCTCAGGGTGTCATGATGTCGTGTTTTGGGTGAAGGACAACCAGGAGAGATTTCATTTCATGTGTACCCACCTCCACCCCCCAATTTTCCACCCCCCCCCCTCACCCCCCTTTTAATTTAATTTTTTGATTTATTTATTTATTGCCCCTTTTCTGTTCTTGGGTGGACTTTTTGCTGTTTGTTCTCCATCTTCCCCCATGATGGAGATGCTATACATGTCATGAAGCAATGATTTAAACGAATACGCGCTGTGTCTTCCCTCTCCTCTCTCTGTCTCTGGTCCTGTCTCTCACTCTCCGTTCTCTGTCTCTCTCACATTCACGCCGCGCTCTGCGCGCACACACACACACACGCATGCGCGTACACATACACACACACGCACGCACGCGCACACCACGCTCACACACACACACACACACACACACACACACACACACACACACATTCCTTCTCCCTCTCACTCATTCACTCATGTGACATTCATTTAAGCAGGCATGCATGATAAAATATAATCACTCTCATCCCTGTCTCTCTCTCTCTCATGTCCTTTCCTCCTCCTCCTCCTTCTCCTCCTCCTCATATACTTCTAGCTCTTCTTCAACACAGTCTCCCCTAACCCCCCCCCACCCCCAGCCACCCCCCCTCCCGTCCGTCTCTCCTCTCCCCCCCCACCCCCCCCCCGCGCCACCATCCCCACAGCACACCAGTGTTGAGGTCAATGACATGCTGTGTTGTGTGTGGACCCCCCCCAGGTCAATGTTGAGGTCCATGACATGCTGTGTTGTGTGTGTGACCCCCCCCCCCCCCCCCCCCCCAGGTCCCCAGGTCAGTGTTGAAGTCCAGTGACATGCTGTGTTGTGTGTGACCCCGCCAGTGTCAATGCTGGGTCCATGATATGCTGTGTTGTGTCGTGATCCCCCCCGAAGGTCCCCCCCCCCCCCCCCCCCCCCCCCGTCAGTGTCGAAGTTGAAGTCCATGACATTTGCTGTGTTGTGTGTGACCCCCAGGTCAATGCTGCTGAGTCCATGACATGCTGTGTTGTGTGGGACCCCCAGGTCAATGCTGATGCAGGTCCCATGACATGCTGTGTTGTGTGTGACCCCCACCCCTCCCCCCCCCCCCCCCCCACCCCCCCCCACCAGTCGTGTTGAGGTCCATGACATGCTGTGTTGTGTGTGACCCCAGGGTCAGTATTGAGGTCCGTGACATGCTGTGTTGTGTGTGACACCCTCCCCCCCCCCCCCACCCCCCCCCCTCCCCCCCCACCCCCCCCCCCCCCCCCCCCCCCCCCCCCCCAGGTCAGTGTTGAGGTCCATGACATGCTGTGTTGTGTGTGACCCCCCCAGGTCAGTGTTGAGGTCCATGACATGCTGTTGTGTGTGACCCCCCCCCCCACCCCCCCCCCCCCCCCCCCCCCCAGGTCAGTGTTGAGGTCCGTGACATGCTGTGTTGTGTGTGACCCCAGGGTCAGTATTGAGGTCCGTGACATGCTGTGTTGTGTGTGACACCCCACCCCCCCCCCCCCCCCCCCCCAGGTCCAGTGTTGAGGTCCGTGACATGCTGTGTTGTGTGTGACCCCAGGGTCAGTATTGAGGTCCGTGACATGCTGGTGTTGTGTGTGACCCCAGGGTCAGTATCGAGGTCCGTGACATGCTTGTGTTGTGATGTGACCCCCCCCCCCCCCCCCCCAGGTCAGTTGTGAGGTCCATGACATGCTGTGTTGTGTGTGACCCCAGGGTCAGTATCGAGGTCCGTGACATGCTGTGTTGTGTGTGTGTGACAAGTTCACCCCCCCCCCCCCCCCCCCCCGTGTGTTTGTGTGTGACCCCCCCCCCCCCCCCCCCCGGTCAGTGTTGAGGTCCATGACATGCTGTGTTATGTGTGACCCCCCCCCCCCCCCCCCCCCCCCCCAGGGCAGTATTGAGGTCCGTGACATGCTGTGTTTTGTGTGACCCCAGGCCCGCCCCCTGACCCGCTTCCTGCCCAACACCAGCCAGGACTTTGACCTGCGCCAGCACATCGAGCGGAGCGGGCACCACCTGGACATGTGCCCCCACGTCATCGTCACCACCCACTCCTGCCGGGGCTTCCTCCACAAGATGGGGGCCGCCGCATCAAGACCTGGAAGAAGCGCGCTGGTTCGTCTTCGACCGCAACAAGCGCAAGGTTGAGTCAGGGTGTGTGTGTGGAGAGTGGCCACCCGGAACGGAGAGGAGAGGGTGGGGTAGAACTGGGGAAAGGTTAAAAGGGTGGGGTGGCAAGGGGGCGGAGTTGGGATTGGTGAGAAGAGAGAGTGGAAGAAGCAGAAATGCACACACACACACACACCACAAAACAGGTAAGCGTGTGTGTAATAACACAAGGCTGCAGAGCTGTGGGGACAAGGGCACACACACACACACACATTGCATGGATTGCGCAAGGTTTTTGTCGGTTGCGTACGTCATACGCAGACCGGCTGAAAAAAAAATGCGTACGACTGGCCTGATTTTGCGTCCGCACAAAAGTCATAGAGACACGTGAACTGGAAAAATTAAAAAAAAAAAGAAATTTAAATAAATAAAAAAAAAAAAAAAAAAACGATCTCGTCAAGGTCAAAACAAGGTCTTTTTAATACTGTCCGATCTTTCCACCCTCCGAAGATGAAATCGGATTAATCCTGAATGCCTCCGCTTCGGCTGTAGACGTGGAAGGTTCGACTTCTGAGGAAGGAGGAGGAGTTGATGATGCTGAAACACTCTCTGATCCAGTGGCCCTTTGCTGCGAAAAAAGAAACGCGAAAGGGCCCTGCTGCTTTTCTCGTGCCGTCGTTCTCCGTCCACCGGGGCGATGGCGGGAAACAATGACGGCAGCTTCGCCGGGATCTCAAACTGACGACACGCGTGACGTCATAGCCTGCTCGTCCGACACTTATCTATAGCCTGTTTTATGATCGCTACAGCGCATTATTAGCTGTCGCGGTATCCAGAGTCTTCTTTGCCAGTGGGCGCGAAAACGCACAACAACGAAACGGGACATAGTGAGGCAGGTGAGAGCGTCACTGCTTCAGGCGTCGTTGATTGCCTGTTTATTATTTCGGTACACTGCCTGTGTAGACCAAGGGGTTTTTTTTGCGTACGACATACGCATGCAAGTCAAAAAATTGCGTACGCAGGACAGTGACATGCGTGAAACGCGCGTGATTTTTTGCCAAGCGCGATCCCTGCATCGTCAGCAACAGTGCTATTTCAGAACAGGCAAAGAAGGAAACATAGAGCCCCCCCCCCCCCCCAGTCGCGTAGCCTGACCACTAGGGAGCTCCACAGTATCATTTCGATCTCCCTGATCCTCATTAAAAGAAAAAAAAAGAATCAAAATTCTGTGGTCTCGCATGGCCGACTGTCTTTGTGACGTCAGCTATGATACTCTGTGGACATCCATATCTGCGGTGAGGGTGTGTGTCCAAGTGGTGGACACTGGCCACTTATATCGTCAGCTGTTGTGGGACCGGTCAGTCTTCACGTTGGCTTCTCTCTTCAGCCTGAACAGCTGTGGTGGTCAGTAGGGGGACGCGCTAGGTGTGGCTCTGCATGTTTGAGATGAGAACAGGCATTACTGAACACCGCCATAGTGACGACTCGGCAGCAGGGCGGTGTCTCCTCCAGCGGGCTGCCCTCATGGCAGCTTAATAAGGATGGCCTCCCTCAGGACCGATGATGCTAGGAGGATGGGACTGTGTTCTGAGCTGCCAAATGAACAGCGTGGGAGTTACACAGGGGGCAAGGAGGTAGAACAGAATAAGTTTCACTACTAACAGATCAGTTGTACAATTTGGTCTTAAATGTAAATTTGGAGGAAGCTGGTTGAGGGAGGGAGAGAAGAGGAAGGGGAAGGGGTAGAGGAGAGGGGAGATTCAATTGCCAGAGTTCATTGAGCACATTGATGTTCTTTGTCTATACATTGAGCGCATTGGTCTTCTTTGTCTAGACATGAGCTCATTGGTCTTCTTTGTCTAGACATTGAGCACATTGGTCTTTTTTGTCTAGACATTGAGCACGTTGGTCTTCTTTGTCTAGACATTGAGCACATTGGTCTTCTTTGTCTAGACATTAAGGGCCTATGAAGAGATATCCAGATACAGTTTGCACCAAAAAAAAAAAAAAAAAAAAAAAAACCAGTAGTAGTCACCCCCAGGGTCCATTGCTCTGTGTGCAGGTGATGTACTTTGCGGACAAAACGGAGACCAAGCTGAAGGGCATGCTGTGTTTCCAAGCCATGGAGGAGGTGTACGTTGACCATCTGCGCACCGTCAAGAGCCCCAACCCCAAACTCACCTTCTGTCTGAAGACTTTCGAACGCACACTACTTCCTTGTGGCGCCCACGCCGGAAACCATGACCATTTTGGATAGACGTTCTGTTTTACTGGGGCGGAGGGATACCAGCCCAGTACTACACGTGACCACACCACCCCATCGCTTCTGAGAGACAGCCAGCCATTGTTAGCGGACGGGGTGATGAGGACTCCAACACTTACAGACACCATGCTTTACTGACTCGGACGTCCATGTATTTTGGGGGAGGGGGGGGGGGGGGGCTGCTGATGGTTTATCGGCCTGTCCTGCTAGCGACCGCCAGCGTCTTTCCAGCATAGACATTATTTAATATTCTCCACGGGGAAGTGTTTGTTACACCGAGGGGAAGATTTCATTTACGTAAGACGTCCACTTTCCCCCACAGCAGGTTTTTCAGCAGTTGTACAACGTCAGCCGTTCCGTTCAGGATTGGTGCCGTGTGTGTACCAGTGAGTCAGAATGTTGGAAGTGATTCTGCGTTGGGAGTATTAGAGCTATACATCGAAGAATCAAGTCTTGAATTTTTGTTCTCTGATATCCTTTTTGTTGAGGAGCAAGGATCTGTATGCAGTCCTCTTGAGCCTCAAGAGGTCCTTGCATTTGGTATCCTGGCATTGTGTGGACACAAAAGTCGTCATTCTGTGTAAGGCTTACCGATCGACGGCCTACTGATCAGACATGAGAGTTGGGAACCGAGGTCCTTCTTGAAGAAAGAGCAGTGCAGAGTGACTGTATTGCTGCTTGGGGAAAGTGCTGCTTAATCTTCTTTGATTGCGAAATGTGGATATGGTATTCCTTGGTACACGTCTTCATAGCACCATGATTTTTTTTTTAAACAAAATTTGTCTTTTAACTACTAGAGAAAGAAAACTTGTAGTGGTACGCCTTTTCAAAACCATGATGCGCTGAATCTCTATTTTTATACCTCTACATCACCGTTGTGTGTTGTATTACAGAACCGAAACGGAGCATGCTGTCTGCAAAGATCACCTTTTTTTTTTAACGCTGTGAAATAAAAATGTATGCATAGCGCTCCAACTCTTGGGTCAGATCATGAGCTTGTGAAGAGATGCTCCTTGCCACAGTGGAAGAAGATTAAAGTCCTGATGAACGTCGTTTTTCCCAACTGCCTTTATTCGGCTTGCGTTAAGTGCAGACGGAGATGTACTACCATAGCAAGATTTTTTCTTTATAGGAGGCATGAAGACGACGTCTGCTCTTTGACGGTGAACATGGCAGTTACATGGACAGATACCCAGCCAGGGAAGCAAAAATACGTGTCACTTGCTGGTCTGTGTGTCTTCAGGGACTTATATGCCCCCTCCCCCCTTCCCTCCAACATCCCCCCCCCCCTCCCCCAATCATGATTCTATGTCAGAAGGTTGGGGGACCCTTTTCCAGGATGAAGAGACTGTCACCCACATGCAACGTGTCAGGTACACACCATCCATGTGGCAGGTCAGGTGATGCTGATGGTGGGCAGGATAATGCTGGACAAGCCCATGGATGAATGATTTTTTTGATTTTTTTTTTTTTTTATTGTATATGGCCATGCGCATTTTTGTCTCTTTTTGTTTTGTTTTTTGTTTTGTTTTTGTATCATATATCGGGTTTGATTGATGCTGCTTGGATGGCAAATAGTGTCACTTGTTAGCATGTTGTTCGTTTCCTTTTGATAGAAAAGAATGTTTTCGTCTTTCTGGATGTCCGATTGTAACCAGTAGTTTATCACAGACTCGCTCACCTCAGAATTTTTTTTTTGGATGGGATACATATTCCGAGGTATATAGCCTTTTCTTTTTTTTTTTTTTTTTTTTTTTTTTTGAAAATAAAGTAGTACCAGTGATTCAGCACAAACACAATGTGAGCAACAGCTGTTGATCAGATGGACGCTCAGGACCAAAGCCATCCATGGCAGTCACAGATCGCATCATTTTGGTAACGTTGTAGCTTCATGCATATGATTGGTCCCCCACATTCCCCTCCCTTATTGCCCTCCCCCCTTCCCCTCCACCCTGCACCCCTGGTCCTTTACTCAGTGACAAGGAGCCCAAGAGGGTTTTACCTCACCCATGCGTCTAGTCAGTGTGTAGAGCTGTCGCTGTCCTCTGTCCTGAAAGTGGCCAGTGTGCAAAACTGTCACTGTCCTCTGACCTGAAAGTGTCCAGTGTGTAGAGCTGTCGGCGTCCTTTGTCCTTAAAGCGTCCAGTGTGTAGAGCTGTCGCTGTCCTTTGCCCTGAAAGTGTTCAGTGTGTGAAACTCTCACTGTCCTTTGTCCTAAAAGTGTCCAGTGTGTAGAGCTGTCGCTGTCCTTTGTCCTAAACGTGTCCAGTGTGTAAAAAAACTGTCACTGTCCTTTGTCCTAAAAGTGTCCAGGGTGTCAAACTGTCGCTGTCCTTTTGTCCTAAAAGTGTCCGGTGTGTAAAACGGTCGCTGTCCTTTGTCCTAAAAGTGTCCAGCGTGTAGAGCTGTCGCTGTCCTTTGTCTTAAACATGTCCAGTGTGTAAAACTGTCACTGTCCTTTGTCCTAGAAGTGTCCGGTGTGTAAAACTGTCACTGTCCTTTGTCCTAGAAGTGTCCGGTGTGTAAAACTGTCACTGTCCTTTGTCCTAGAAGTGTCCGGTGTGTAAAACTGTCGCTGTCCTTTGTCCTAAAAGTGTCCAGTGTGTAGAGCTGTCGGCGTCCTTTGTCCTTAAAGCGTCCAGTGTGTAGAGCTGTCGCTGTCCTTTTGCCCTGAAAGTGTCCAGTGTTTAAAAACTGTCGCTGTCCTTTGTCCTAGAAGTGTCCGGTGTGTAAAACTGTCACTGTCCTTTGTCCTAAAAGTGTCCAGGGTGTCAAACTGTCGCTGTCCTTTGTCCTAAAAGTGTCCAGGGTGTCAAACTGTCGCTGTCCTTTGTCCTAAAAGTGTCCAGGGTGTCAAAACTGTCGCTGTCCTTTGTCCTAAAAGTGTCCAGGGTGTCAAACTGTCGCTGTCCTTTGTCCTAAAAGTGTCCGGTGTGTAAAACTGTCGCTGTCCTTTGTCCTAAAAGTGTCCAGTGTGTAGAGCTGTCGCTGTCCTTTGTCTTAAACATGTCCAGTGTGTAAAACTGTCACTGTCCTTTGTACTAGAAGTGTCCGGTGTGTAAAACTGTCACTGTCCTTTGTACTAGAAGTGTCCGGTGTGTAAAACTGTCGCTGTCCTTTGCCCTAAAAGTGTGTCCACAGTGCAGTCTTGGTGTAGGATGGTACTGTGTACAGTTTGTGTCACCACAAATGTGAACATCGAAGCGCCAGGCTGTCTGTCTGACTATCTATCTGTCTGTCTTGTCTGACTGTGTGTGTGTGTGTATGTTGGGTGGACCTTTGCTGTGGATTGGTTTGTTCTAGAGGGACCACCCTTCTTGCCTTAAGTTTGTTGTGGTAATGCATGTGTTAAGTACCTGCAGAAGTGGTGGCTTAAATTAGTACATTTATCTGAAGGACTAGCACCCAGACCACCACATGTTGTAGTGAAGCGAGAGAGGTAGAGAAAACGGTCGCGCTTGAGAACGGATGCAGGATTTTCTTACTGAAATCGCGTGGCGTTTTTTTTTTTACTTCTGGCATTGTCTCAGCACTATTTGAAGTTTTTGACATGCGCCTGTTTGGAGCAGTTTTTTGTTTGTTTGTTTGTTTTTAACACATTCAGCAAAAATTCACAATTGTAATTATACCTAAAGTGAAGTTAAGGTACTGGTGTCACCTGCCGGAAGTTGCTGTTTAGACCTGAACTCTGAAATTGTGCAGAAAAACATGAATTCATTTATTTATTTATTTAAAATCTAAAAACTATTCACTGCCATAATTTGGAGGAGGCAGGGTCATTGCTGATAATAGAGAGAGTGGGATTAAAATGGCAGGAAGCGAATCAGAAGATAAATTTTATTAACTCCAGCATTCATTAAAACAACAACAACCACCACCACCAACTTAAGTTCAAGCAGTTTGGCCAGGGTTCTGTGTGACTGTCAGAACAGCAGTGTATGTGCAAGTAAAGAGGATCCTGAGTATTGAGCACAGGCCTTATGTTTTGTACATATGCAGTAGCTATGATATCGGACGTTTTCCTGTTGACTTCATCTTGCATTCAGTTTGTCCAAGAATCTTCCCCCCTGCATCACACTCTCTGTGTTATTTATTGTTTTCTTTTAAATCTCAAAATACAATTTTTGGCCGTGTTTAGCTACTTTCCATGGTGTTTGCTTCTGTAGATGTGCCAACCACACACACACATGCACACACACACACAGAGGGTATGTATGTGTGGAATTCAAACATTGTTCAAAAATGAAGGAGAACACAAAAATGTTAAAATCAGATTACATTATGTGAAATCAATTGCAAGGCCAAAGCCATCAAATCAGTTGGTAGAACAAACGGCAGGACAGGAGGAAGGGGAAAAAAAAAAAAAAAAAAAAAGCCAATGTTTGCAAGCCTCGGTCACGACGAGAAGGGGAACCATTTTCAATGAAAGGGAAACAACTTGTTGAAACAATTAATTGACAAGTCGTCAAGAGTTCAACTTCGTCCATTTCCAGTGTACCACAGAAATGGCTGGGCAGCAAAAACATTTTAGTGATACTAGTGTTTTGAGCGTGGGTGTCAGAATGTGTGATTCGTCTAGGTGTTGCGTTTGCATTTCCAGCGAACTGGGTACAGTGTATGAAGGACATAAAGAGAGCATGGCCAACAGTAATAACTCTTCATTGACGTTTATGTGCTGTTGGTCTTGTGAATAGTCGATTTCAAACCTGTTGAAGTTGTTCAGCTCTGCATTTCTGATCAAATTTGGTTTTCATCCATTAGAAGCCAAAATTTTGAGAAAAAAATTGGGTGTACAAACAAATATTTCTTGCTCACTGGGCATCTCAAAATATTTCAAAAGTGACAATGTTGTCTGACGCGTAAGGGGAGGATATTTCAAGATATGCTTTGACAGTGCTTGGTAGTGTCCCTTTGCTGCTCTGTTTTCGTTTCTCTCAGACTTGATACTGTTTGCAATTTTTTTTAATTCGTTAATGCAGCTTATCATTCAGAAAACATTTGTTTTTGCTTATGTTTGTATTTTTTTTAACATGTTTTTAAACGAGAGGAAAATTGTATTATGCGCTAAAGTGAAATTGTAACGGACCTATTCCAGTTATGAATTTAATGCCATTTGCTTAAAAAAAAGACCAAACATACTGCTAAGCAAAATACACCTCATGTTGTAAGCAGTAACCACATATTGTGCTACCTTTTATTGGAATCCTAGACTATTTTACAAGAGTGGGTAGTCATCTGAACTGTGGTTTGCCGGTTGTTGGTTTTTTGTGTGTGTGTTTAAATGTTCCCGTGTTTTGTGTTCCTAGTTTAATTATTTCCACTGTTATGCCTACCCTATGCACACGTCTAGCTCTGCAGAGCAGATATTGCTTACAGTTGTACATTTTTGTTCCCATGCTTCTCTCTCTCCCCCTCCACCATCTCCTACGTCTACTTCTGTGCCCTGTCCTTCCACCCCCCACCCCCCCCCCCCCTTTTCTGCACTGTACGTTGTTCCCCACCTCTCTCCTATCCAAATGTCCACCTCTGGCTGTAGTCCATTTGTGGGGGGTGATGTTGTCCTACTTATGCCCAGTTCTATGTAGATTTCTCCTATCCTTTTTTTTTCCCAATATGGTATCAGAAGTGAATTTCATTTATCGCATTTTAGTTACCTTTTAATTAAACAAACAAACAAGAAAAAAAAATCTGTCCTCCTGACTAAAGAATGAATAGGCCTGCGTGTGTCTTGGTGTTCTGGCTGCTGTTTTATTGTTTGGTTTTATGTTTGTTTGCTTTTTGCATTATCTACAAGTTTATGTTATTATATGACGGTAGACTAGTTTCTGCAGAGTTTTGTTGTGCGAAGAAAATATATCTCTCCACATATATATGTATCTTTGTGGATTCTGCAGAGAAAATGGTATCTCTTTATTCGATATATATATATATATATACACATGTGTATGTGTGCACCGTCATCGTGGTAAGTGACATATAATCAAGGCAGATAAATTATGCAGCTGATGTGATATAGTCCTGATCGTGTTCTGTACATTTTGTGAGGAATAATTATCATTTTGATATTTTCAAACCATTTCATAGACGAATGACGGTGAAGCAAGAGACGAATGTGCCTGCATGCTTGAATTATGTGATGAGATGGTGAAATACGAAAATAGTTTTGATTGAATTGAATGATTTGGTTTATTTGTCAGTTCTGATTCATGTGTAAGCCGGTACATAACAAGAAAGAAAATTATATATATATAAAAAAGAGAGTATGTTGCTGACACACCTGCCTTGTGTTTAAATTGAGAAGGGAATCGTTTCCCCATAATCAATAAAGATGCAATAGAAGAAAAGAGGAAAAAATTAAAGAACAGGTTTAAGACACTGTCGTAAGGATTCTGAATAGCATGTGAAGGTAAAATGTTTGATTTTAAGATTGATGTTTTTCCAATAAAATTCTTCAATCAAGTAAAAATCGCTTGTAGTATTCCTTCAGGTTTTTTTTTTTTTTAACAAGGAATTTTTTTCTTGTTTAAACTGTCTTAGCATATTCTCTCCACATAAACATTTTGTTTTCACACACACACATACACACATGTTTAGCTTTGTTTAGGTTTTGTTGGTTTGCATGTGCTTTTAAATTCTTTTCACATTTTTCACTTCTTTTTTTCCCCTTATTCATAGTTCAGTATTTGAACTTGACATCAGGATGGGCGGGGTTCCAGCATCAAGGGCGGCGGGGAGAGAAGGGTGGAAGAGAAACATTCTACAGAACAATTTCCATGGGAAGACTGATAGCAAAGTGGATGTGGAAGCGTGCAGACATGGTCGCGTGATGTGCCCACAGTGTCACGCCCATTTTCTTGGTGTCCAAGAGAAAGGTTTATGTATGTACATCCGAACTGAAATAAAGGAAAAGAAAAAAAAAAGGGCTTTTAACGACAGTGGTGTGGGTGTGTCTTGGTATGGTGATCGCGCATGGGCGTGAGCATGTTTGTGTATGAGTGTAGGTTTGTTTCCTTTGCGCTACAGTTTCTCTCTCCCGTTCGTAAGAGTGCATGTGAAAGTGGTGTGGTGTGTGTCTGGTATGGTGACCGCCCATGGGTGTGTGAGCGTGTTTATTTGTGAGTATATGTTTGTTTCCTTTGCGCTACAGTTTCTCTCTCCCTTTCGTAGGAGTGAAGGTTTTGTGTGTGAGTGTGTATGTGTGCATTTCTGTCTTTCTCATCGAGCTCGTGTGTATCTCTCTTTGTCTGTCGTCCTCTCTGTCTCTCTTTCTCTTGGTGTGCCAGCCTTTCTGTATGCCTGTCAGCCTCTCTGTCTCTTTGTGTGTCAGTGTGTGTGTGTGTCTTTTGTCTTAAGAAGAGAACGACCACACACGCACACACACATACACAAGCAAGCATGCCCAGACACGTTTACATACATGCCAACAGATAGGTGCAGTTAACATCATTATATTACTATGCATAAAAACTATCTCCATATGATGTACCTGACATTAAGAGCAACTAAAAAAAGAAAAACAGGTGCACGCACACACACACACACACACACATCGAGGGATATATTTAAGCATATCAATGGAAACTAATATAAGTAAAATGTAACAGAACAATGGAAGCTGGAAAATTAAGTACAATATCACTGTCAAAGTCAAGGTCCTTGAATAAAGGATTGTGAGGGCGGAGGAGGAGAGAGGAAACAGCAGGGCACAACACCCATCGACCACACACTCAACCCACTCGTGGAAAATCAGAAAATAACCCAAACAATTCATTAAAAAAAAAAAAAAAAAACCCTCATTCACACCTAGTGGGGGTGGGACGCCTATCAAGAAGAGGGAGGACGGAGGGTGATAAATTGGAGAAGAAGGGAAAAAGAAGAGGATAGACAAAAATATCTACTTAATAGGCAGAAAAGAAAATATCTACTTTATAGGCAAAATAACCCAATAAAAGACCCTACCCTGACCCAGAGAACAGCTAAGTTTAAACCCTAAACACTGATCTATCCCAAAATGAAGAAAGAAGAAAGGACAGGGGAGAAACAATTAAATGAAAGACAAAACAGGGCCTACCCCAGCCACACAAGCATATTCACCAACATTCACACATTTATGCACTCATGTACATTTGTCAGGTGTTCACACACACAAACACACTATCTCAGCCCTACAGAGTGTCTCCCACACGCCAGGCATCACCAACACCACCCATACACAGCCATAAACAAAACTTAACTTAAAGAAGAGAAGAGATTCACTGTCCGAGCAGGGAACACCGGTGTACCCAGAGCAGCCGTCGATACCCTCAGGATCCAAAGAGTGTACCCTCAGGATCCAAAGAGTGTACCCTCAGGACTGGCGCTCCGGCCTCGCTCTCAGCACCTCAGTCAGCGTCCCGCTCCTCCCTCACACAGCTTCCAGACTGGGCGCCCTGCGATGAAAAGGGCGTCTGGGCCGTGCCACTTGACACGATGCCCAATCAATCCCGCCTATAAAAGGGGCATTAGAATCTCACTCTAAACACAGCTGAGGTATGGTGTGGGTGCAGGCTACTACCTGGTGAGATGGGCCACACCCACAAGACTGTCAATTTAGTTCTTCAATAATAATTCATTTCACATTTAAACTTTTTTTTTTCTTTTTTTGAAAGAAATATTTTATTTCTCTATATCCTAATGTGTTGAGTTTGAATCTGAGCTTTAAATCATCACAACAACACACCCATACCACATTCATACTAAAGAAAATAAAAATAGAAAATAAATAAATGAGATAAACATAATACAATCCACAATACATAAAACAAAAACAAATAGGCGGAGCGGAACCAACCCCGGGGGGGGGGGGGGGGGGGGGGGGGGGGGGGGGTAGCACCACGAGGGGAACGCTCACTTCCCGACTCCAAGTGAGTCGCGCGGTCACTCCACTAACACCGCGCCCGGCCTGAAGGTTTTAAATGAAAATAATAATTTACAAGATTCCACCAAAATGAAGTACTCACATTGGTGCACCATGGTGTCGCACACCATAAAACCAGACAACCATACCCCTCTCTCTGACGGGTACACACAAATCAAAATGACTCAGCAAAAACTGTTGTTGCTGTCACTGAGATATTTTCAAAAAATCAAAAGGATTTCAATACTTGACTATGATATGCCTGGTTTTGATCTTTTTGTAAATAATGATCCTAAATTAGGAACTGCACTCTATATATCTGAGGATCTGAATGCACAGGAATGTTCAGAATTAAACAATTCAAATTTTGAAGAAAGTGTATGGGCCCATTTCTTGAGCAATGATGGTTTGAAAATTTTAGTTGGTTGTATATAAAGGTCATAATTCTACTGATTTAAACAAACAACTTCTTTTTGAACTTATGAAATCTGATAAATTGTTAGCTTTTGATATAGTATGTATAATGGGTGACTTTAATTTTCCTTCTATTGATTGGAAGGGGAAGTGGTCTGGTACAAAAAAATAATGAGTTTATAGAATGCTTACATGACTCATATTTACATCAAATGGTAAAGGATCCTACACGTCATAGAATTGGTCAAAGATCAAATATTGTTAATTTAATTATTATTAACAATGATATGATTTCAGATATCGAACATTTAAGTCCACTGGGTAAAAGTGATCATGAACTGCTCTCGTTTGATTTATATATAACAAGTGGAAAAATAAAAGAGTTTGAGATGAGATTTGACTTAAGAAAGGGTAACTTCATCAAATGAGATCAGAATTTGGTAACACTGACTGGACTATATTGCATGATTTAAATCTTAATGAGTGTTGGGAAATTATTAAAGATAAAATTCATGCTACTATGAACAGAAATATTCCAAAAGCGAAAAAAATAGAAAACATATTAAGGTAACTCCCATGTGGATGAACAAATCAGCTATGAGAATAATAAAAAAGAAATATAAGCTGTTTTAAAAGATTTTTAAACACCAAAGGTGGTACAGATTATTCAAATATGTGACTATGAGAAATAAATGTAACAAATCAATTAATAAGGCAAAAAGGAATATGAAAAAAAACATTGCAGATCAATGTAAAGAAAATCCCAAAATATTTTGGAAGTATGTACAATCTAAAATGAAATGCAAACCAATGTTAAATGGAGACACGGCTATATCTGATGTAGATAAAGCAAATACATTAAATAATTTTTTTCTCCAGTGTTTTTACAGAAGAGGACACACGAGTAATCTTCCTAATTTAGATTTTGCATCAAGGTCTAATGGAATTACTTTATCGGATATATAATAACTCGTGCAGCTGTACAACAAAAACTTAGTGCACTGAATCCATATAAAGCACAAGGGCCTGATAAAATTCCGTCTAAATTATTAAAAGAACTGAGTAATGAATTATCTTACCTTTATGTGTGTTATTTAATAAATCGATTGAAGATGCATCTGTTCCATCCGACTGGAAAACAGCTGATGTGACAGCTATATTTAAAATAGGTACTAGAACAGACCCAGGTAATTACAGACCCGTCAGCTTAACAAGTGTAACAGGTAAAGTCTGGAGTCAGTCATTCGTGACGTTATAGTTGATTATATGGAGGCAACCTTTACGTCCAGTGTCAGCATAGCATAGCACCCTCTTCTCCCTGAAAAATTGACAACACACAACCGCCCACCCCTCTTTTACACAAAATAAGGTGGTAACAAACTAACAAATTTACATAACACTTTGAAAGTGGGTTGGAGGGCTGTCCGTCCGTGACAATCACAGAGAGAGAGAGAGAGAGAGAGAGAGAAAATTAACCAAGTTTTCACTCCCTGACCAACATGAACGAAAGACGACCTAAAAAAAAAAGGTGTGCAGACAAGATAAACCTAAAATTGTGATTAGCAACTTTTTTCACTGCCACCATGTAAACGACGAGGCCTTCCAGACAAATGCAACAGGGGCAAAATATGAATGTTGTGTTCTGGTTGTTATTGGAGACACAGAGATGGGCGATGCCAAACCAGTCGAGGTCAGACGAGTTCTGCTCGATACATCCTTGTGTTCTGCGACCACTTGTACACACCGTGACATCACCAATTCCTACTGAATCAGCAGAAGGCTGCGTCTCCTCCCGTGGGTTGCCCTGTGATTGGTTGGTATTGACTGATAGCTCTCTCTGGGCCTTTGGCAGACTCGAAGAATAGCAGAAGTACTTTCATATTACATCTTTTCTCAAAAATTATTATGTGATATTATACGAAGAGTAGGCTTTGTCTTAAACGTCAATCCTTGACTGAATGAAGGTTGTCTGAAATCTGGCTCATAAACTAGAATGGAACAAATCATCGTGTGGTTGTGTCTAGACGAGGACGAAGGGGGTCTGAAAGAGCCGAGTAAGGTCAATGACGCTGTAATTACACGGAAGATGAAGACGATATAAAGTTGATAACAAAACAGACAAGCGACTGCACTTTTATATCGTGTATACATGCACTTAATAAGCTTCCCTGTCACTTCGTTTTAACTTTATAGATTTTCATAACTGTTATCATTACGTTTATTGCATTTCAAGTGAAATTTGAAAAGACAACATACCTTTGTTTATTAGCAGGTTTTTTTTTTTCTACAAGGTTCGATTTCTTAAAGAACAGTTACTCATCAATTTTAGTTTTGCTTAGTATGTTCTTATGTTTTAAATAATGATGTCTATTTCCTTTTAAATACAAACAATCATGATTATGGACAGGTAGCCGTATTTCTGTGCTCGCACATTTTGATTTGTGCGGATTAGAAGTTATGCGGTATTCATAGTTGCTGATAGCGTGCATTCCACGTGAAAATTAACTCCCTTGTCCTAATAAACAGTAAACAAGTAGGGTAACTCTTGCTCCCATAAGAAAACCTAACACAGAGTAACTTTTATTCAAGACAGGCACAGCCTTTTAAACTTGAATAAAGTCAGACAAAATACAAAGATGAACAATCTAATAGTGGAGGAAAAACAAGCGCAGGCCTAGGAGCAGGGTTTTTTTCCCCCTCCACCATCCCTGCCTCTACAAATTTTATTTTTTGTCTTTTTTTTTTTTTTTCTTTTCGTCTTTTTTATTTGCTTGATTTTTTTTTTTACTTTTCTTCTTTACTTTTGGCTTTTCCTTTTTTAAGGCTTTTTTTTTTTTTTTTTTTTTTTTTACCCTTCAACACTCACGCACCATGCGAGTCTGTATGTTTTCTTGCTATTAATGGACATCATTTGCTGATTTGAATGTTTTGGATTTTGTTACAGCGCGTCAGGGTTTGTTTTTGTGCTAGTGTTTAGTGTTGTGACACTTTCACACTGTGTGTAACGAAAAGATACAAAGGTTATAGGAAAGAAAGAAAAGAAAAGAAACAAGAATAAATAAAATAAATAAATCCAAAAAAAGAATGGAAAAAAAAAAAAAAAAAAAAAAGAAAGACCCGGACATCTTCTGGGAACCATCCTCGAAACGAAAGACTAAAATAAGTATGCAAGGATGATACCAGATGTGCGCGAAGGAGAAAAGGGAGGAACAAAAAAAAAAGAAGAGAGCGAGACAGGAAGATCGAGCGAGAGGGGAACGAGAGACACACAGACAGACAGACAGACAAACAGAGAGACAGACAGACGGAGGGAGGGAGTCCATGGAGAGAGTTTCTAATCCTCCTTTTTCTCTCCCCCCCCCCCCCCCCTCCCCTCTCCCCCGTTTTCTGAGGGAGTCATGGAGAGAGTTTCTATCCTCCTTTTGTTACACTCCCATTGTACATTCATATCTTTTTTTTGCTTGTGCTTGTGCTGTTGTTTATGCATGAATTTTTGTTTTATGTGAGTACATATATGTACAAATACATGTCTATCAGCTTAGTCCAAATATTCAGGTCAAAACTGGGCACTCTGCTGCAAATAATAAATCAACATAATTTCTATTAACTGTGTACACATCCTTACAGAGGATAAATCAAAGTAATCAATGTTACACATAAAATATTAACATAAATTTTATCCTTTCTTTTTTTTTTTTTAATTATTTTTATTCAATTCTCTCTCGTCCCTCCATTCCACAATTCCTGCATTCATACTCTCATTTGTTCATCAACATGTTGTGTTATTGAAAAAGTATAGTTAGACTTAGCAACATTGGACATGTAAAAAACGTTATAACGAACTAATACGCACAAAATTACAATCAATGACATTAATGTCGCTAATTTTCCAGAGAATGGGAGAGAACTTTGTTCCCCCTTATTTTACAAATAGTTTGAATGGGAAGAAGAAAGAAAATGGAGTAAAACAAATAAATATATAAACAAACAGTAGCAGTACTATCTCTCACACACACACACACACACACACACACACACACACACACACACACACACACACACACACACACACACACACACACACACACACACTCATACACTATTTCCTGTTTGAGGCACAGGTATTTTGACATTAAGTTAAGATACAAGGTTTTCATATGGGTACCAAGCTTGCTTAAACTTGTCAAGTCCACCAATAGTAACATACCGGTATCTTTCTAAACCATACCTGTCTTTCAAAACAGCAAGAAATACATTTACAAGTGGAATTGTCTTTCTCCATTTGTAAATATATAATTTTGCCAATAACATGATTAAATTCATTATTTGATCTGAGACAATGCGTCCATCTGCTCCAAACAAAACATATGTTTTGGAAAATCTTAAATTTGCACAGCTAGTTACTTGGTGTACAATAATTCTCTGAAGACCAGCCAGCCAGAAATCATTAGTAAAAGGGCAATTCCACAATAAATGTTCAATTGTTTCTTCTTCATTTTCACAAAAATCACAAACAGGGGAGTCGATGACTTGGCGTAAATGTAAGTACCGGTTAGTCGGTAAGATTCTATGTATAATGCGGGTCTGTAGCCATCTTAGCTGGACATCTGAACTTGTGTACATGCACGTTTGGAAAATATTTTTCCAGTTTAAGTTAAAAAAATTGTCTTTCCACTTGGCTATACTGTGGCGATATATTGCCCATCATTAAATACTGTTGCACATATTTATTCCCTTTATAAATTAGTTTCCAAGTTAAATTCCCTTGCATCTTGTATCCTGCAATAGGCTGAACACCCCCCTCCTGATTTGATAGTTTTTTTTTTATAGCTTGGATAATTCCATTATAAAGTAAGAAAATCTGTTACAATGTCTGGATATTCACGCTGGAAGTGCTGATAACTGTAAAAGTTCCCTTCCTCATCTAGTAGTTGATAAATATAGTATATGTTTTTATCAAACCAGCTTTTCAAGAAGATAGTATGTCAAGCTCTCAATATGTCAATGTTATAGAATATAAACTCAAAGTTAAAATCATGGATATTTTGAGGAACATTTTTTCTGACAGAACTTTTTATAGTGTTTCAGAACATCCTTCCAAAAGGGATTGTTCAGCCTGTGTAAAAGTATCTGAACATACTCACTTCCTACTTTATTTAACTTAACTAACTCTAAGTGTGGGATACAGGTTGAATTATATGTGTCTGTAAGGTAGACTGAGGGGAAAATTTTTTCTCAAGCAACTTATTTTCAGTGTTCTCAAATATGAACAAATATTCAACATCTTCAGTCCTCCAGACATATATTCACCACAAACAACTTTCTTACTTATTCTCATTCTGCTTCTTTTTCCATCCCACAAAAAGTTAAACAAAAGGGAGTCAAGCTCTTGTAATAAGGCCTGGCAAACGGTCTGGTAGATTGAGAAATAAATGTGTCAGTTTTGACATTGCTAAACATTTTATGACAGCAATTTTTCCAAATGGAGTTAGTTGTCCTTTTTGACAATTTATGTAAAATCCATCTCACTTCAAGTTTTCCTTCAAAATTAATCTGCACACAATGCAATCAATCTCAAGGGAGAACTTGATTCCTAATATTTTAAAAATTCCTGGGTTCCAACAAAAATTTGGTCTCGTAGATATCTTACTTGTGACTTTTTCCTACTACCAATCCATACTAACTGGATTTTTTCACTGTTAATTTTTAAGCTAGAAAGTTGTGCAAAAAGGTTAAGAATCCTGACGCTTCTCTCACAATGACTTTTCACTAGCGACAAGACAAAGAGTGGTATCATCAGCAAACTGAGAAAGTAGGGCTTCAGTATTATTAATTTTAATACCTTTTATTCTATCATTTTTACGTATCATGATGGACATAATCTCTGCACAAATCAAATACAAATATGGAGACAACGGGTCACCCCTGACAAACACCTCTGCACACACTGAACCATTCAGAGTAACTTTAGGCCATTTACAGACACAGGGTGTTAATATTCTTTAAAAGGCGCATGCCCATCTTTGAATGTCTTGACCAAAATTAAAAACTTTCAATGCCTTTTGAATAAATGTCCACAAAACACTATCAAACGCTTTTTCAAAGTCTACTAAAAGTAGTAAACCAGGGATATTTTCAGCTTCCGTATACATGTACCAAAAGATCATATACAAGTCTAATGTTTTCTCCAATATATCTTCCTTTCATGAATCCTTTCTGATCAGGGTGGATTATTTTCGACAAAATTGTCTTAAGTCTGCTGGCCACACAAGCAGATGCTATTTTTTAAGAAGTATTGAGAAGCGATATTGGGCGCCAGTTTTTCAACAAGTGTTTTGGTTTGTCTTCTTTTGGAATGCAAGTAATAACTCCTTGTCTCTGTGTCACTGACATCTGACCTATTAAGAAGCCATAGTTAATTGAACGGACGAGAAAAGTCCTAATATCTTGAAAGAAAAATTTATAAAATTATGCTGTGTAGCCATCCGACCCAAGACTTTTATTATTTTTCATTCGTTGTAATACCTCACAAGCTTCTGCGTATGTTATAAGACCTGCAAGACTGTTTTATATCATCCTGATCAAGAGTTGGAACCTCTTGAATTACAGTATTCAGGTCTATGTCAAGAATATCTTTCTCACTATATAGATTTTCATAGAATTGTTTTGTTTCTTTTAAAATTTCTTCTTGATCAAAAGTTGTCTCCCCATTCTCTTTTTCCAAGGTGTGCACTGCCTTACTAGTAATATTTCGGTTTTCAAGACAACAAAAATATTTTTTTTCTCCATTCTGTATCAACTGAACTCTTGATTGAACTCTCATCCCTTGTAATATCTTATCTCTTAGTTCCTGCAGTTTAAGTTTCGATTCTTCTAATATGGAGAGAGATTCTTCATCTACTGACTGCTCTCATTCTATTATTTCTTTCAAAAGAGTGCACTCCAATTTTTCTTCCTCTTTTTTCTTTTGAACAGAGTAGGCAATAGTTTTTCCCGAATTTCCAAGAGTAACATTTCAAAAAAGACTTGGTCATTTATTGTGAAGGCAATACACTCATTGGAAATACAGTGAATATTTTCAAAATCATATACTGAAACAGCATACTGTTTTTTAGTATTCAGTATCACTTGCTTTACAAGCTCTATGTAGTGTTTATCAATTAGCAGAGAATTATTAAATTTCCAACATTGTCTATTTTTTCCCTTGTTTTCATTGAACAGGATGGACACTGCCCAATGATCTGAGCGATAACTTGGCAACATATCCATACCACTGACATCCTTCATCAATTCTTTAGAAACAAGAAAATAATCCAAACGACTCTGTTTAATGGAGTTAAATTTTCTCCAAGTATAGCCTGGTTTCTCTGGGTATGACTCTCGCCAGACATCAGCTAAGTCATGTTCATTCATTAAGTCCAGGATAACTCTTCTACTTCTAGGTCTACTTACATAACTGGAATAGTTCTGGGCGTCAATTCCTGAATTCAATATCACATTCCAGTCTCCACCTATAATCATATACTGATTATTAAATTGATCAATTATCTGGAACACATTTGTAAAAAAAAAATCAGGATCATTGCCCAAACTTGGGCCATACACATTTGCCAGGGTTTATCTCTTATTCATTATTGTAACATCCATAATAATATAATGCCCCGCTGGATCCCTTTGCACCCTATGTACTTTGTATTCAAAGTTATTCTTAAACAGTATGGCAACTTCAGCTCTGTTAGTGTCTGCACCAGCAAGGAAACATAACCCCAACAGGATCTTACAAATTTCTCAGATTGAAGTGGTTGGTGAGTCACTTGAACGAGAAATATATTACCCCTTTTCTTGTTTCCTTAAATAATCAAATACATCTTTCCTCTTTGTACTGTTATTTAATCCATTACAGTTGTAGGTGTATATCTTCACAGTATCATTGGCCATTGTTGTTATCTGACACAGGGCAATCCAGAAACTTACTTCCAGTAAAGAAAATGTCAGTCGGCTGAAACCGACATGCAAATGGATATTTTATATTGGAAACTGACAGCAGATCGGACGGCACAGTTCCTTTTTTTTTTTTTTTTTTTTTTTTTTTTTTTTTTTTGGCGCTAGCACCCAGTTTATCACCTCTGTTACACATCGAGTCAAAAGTAAAAAAACAAATACAGAAAGCTGGGCGCAAATTACATCGATGTTGCCGCACCGTTCGATTTCAGAATCCTGACCCCAACATCCATTCACTCCCAGAAAGTGAAGCGACTGCGAAAGGCAAGCAAGAGAACGAAGGAGGAAGCAGAGTAAAAGAGACTTCAGGTAGGGTTGACACACAGACGTACACCTTCCACGCACAAACACAAAAATTAACCAACAGACAAAAACATTAAAAAAACAAAGCCATGAATGACAAAAAGGCATTTGCAACAATGGGTACTAACCGCTACATTGTGGCGGAGCGAGGTCAAGTATGCGGGTACATAATCGAAGACACAAAACAACTGTGAACACACGCGAAGAGCTGGGCGCAACCATGTTGAAACGTCACTCTGTGACATGCGCAAAGCGAAGGGCACATTGGGTCATTTTTAAGGGTCGATCTCACAAAGCGCTAAGTGTGTGCATACATGCGTACAAGTGTGTGTGTGTGTGTGTGTGTGTGTGTGTGTGTGTGTGTGTGTGTGTGTGTGTGTGTGTGTGTGCGAAAGAGAGAGACAGAGACATAGAGACAGAGAGAGAGAGAGAAAGCGAGAGAGAGAGAGAGAGAGAGAGAGAGACAGAGAGACAGACAGAGAGTAGTAGAGCATTGGCATTACCATCGCCACCGAACTAACTGAATAACAATAACAGTGATGACCCACGATTAGACTGAAATTACAACATTATAACATAACCCGACCACCTATGGCTGTCTCACAGTTGTAAATAAATTGAGGTTCCTGTTAGATAATACAAAAGGGGTGTGCCTGTTACATATCAATTCACTGAGAAATAAAGAGGATTGGGGGGGGGGGGGGGGGGGGGGATTGTGTTGGCTGTAGAGCTGACACTCAAGGCTGTACTTTACATCACAGGTCACATCATCAACAATAATTGTATGAGAGAGAGGAAAGAGAAAAGGGAGAAGCAACAAAAAACAAAAAATTAGAAAATTAAAAGAAATTTTTTCATCAATCAATCAATCAGTCGTGAGACACACCGTAGTCTGCATCTCGTTTGTAGATTTTTCCTTATTTTTTTTCCTGGTGGAAGGCTATGGGTATGAACAGATCAGAAATGTTCTTTTCTTTAAAACAAAATAAGCCTCATTCAACTGCTATAAGCAGCAAATTTATTGTGATCCGTAGACACCTAGGGTCTGGTGTCAGGATAAACGGTTCTGTGTTCAAAAGCTGTACCACAACACCTCTTACCCGCATTCCTTTGGATCAGCAGCTGGGGATCTTGCCTCTTTGGTGGCCAGGTATATGCGCCATAAACCTCCCAATCTGCTGGGCTCCCACTACTGATCCTTGGCCAGCAGCCCTCTCAGCTGCTAGACATACCTCTAACACAGCGAGGGGCTCCTTACTGTCTGTTGCCGGCATGTCTTTAGCCTTCACGAACACCGGCGTCACTTTCACTGCCATTACCTTTTTTTTTTTTTTTTCAACTTTCTGTCACCTCTTGTATAAAGCTAGTTGTATGCAGCAGGTCGGGCGAAAAGTGACTAAAAACACACACAACTGCAGAATAAAAAAAAAGAACACAGTCCGAAAGAAAGATGCAAGCAGATGCTACAGAGAAAAAAAAAAAAAAAAAACGCTAAGTCCCAAAGAACGTGCGATAACAGTTCACCATCGGTTAACACGAGCAAACAACACGTCCTCTCGACACGGCTGTCGCTCACCAACTCCCTGAATAGGAGCAGGTAATACGAATAGATCTGCCTTCAAGAGGGATTACGATGGTTCTGTCATGCAGCTTGTGAAGGGTTTTCATATCTATAATGTATTTTCTTCATTCTGTTCCCATTTTCTTCATCTTCAACCTCCCCCCGCCCCCACCCCCCTCTTATGTTCAAATCTTTGCCGAGTTTTTGAATTTTTTTTTTTTTTTTACAGCGCAACATTCATGTAACTTTGTTTCTTTGCTTCTTGAATTCTTCAATTCAAACCAAAAAAAAAAAAAAAATCAACAGATCTTGTAACCGTATAGCCTTTTGAATATCGTCTGTCAACCAAGGGGGGCTTAGGTGAACATTTGACCCTTTCAGTTATAAAAGGAAACATGTTGATCGTAGATGTCTATAAACGTTTTTATGCCAGAATTCAAAAGCTTGATCCGGATCAGTATAATGATAAACATCACAGGAGATAGTGATGACTGAGCAAAATCATATCGGAAAGAATTCTTGATGATCGGCAGTTGATCTGCCATTTGGAATCCGGCACGATTTGCAGTTAATTATTTCTTTTCTTTTCGTTTTCTATCACAGGAGTACATCAGACTGTTCTGAAGAATGTTTTCCGTTTCTTTTCAGATATGAGCGAGTAGTACGGCTGTATATTTGTTTGTTCATTGCTTTTAAGTTTTCGAATTTCTGTGTCTTCATATCGGCAGCAAAATAACATGCTTCCGTGTCCGGAAATACCCTGGATCCAGCATTGTAGAAATTGCGAAAGATTGTAAGGCAATGTTCAGTGACCAGATAAAAAAATGATTATATAGCACTAGAAACAGCGTCCATACCAACTGATGCTTCTAGATACAAGTGAACAACAGCCTCTTGTTGCGGAGAGAGAGAGAGAGAGAGAGAGAGAGAGAGAGAGAGAGAGAGAGAGAGAGAGAGAGAGAGAGTTTCCTGAGCTAGTAGGAAGCTGATTGCCATCGACTTTTGGATATGTGTGTGTGTGTGTGTGTGTGTGTGTGTGTGAAAATAGGCAGCAAAAACAGAGGCAGTGATTTATCATTTCCTAATAGGGGCAAAGAATTGAACTGTTCAATGTGCGCGCGCGCGCGCGCACACACACACACACACACACACACACACACACACACACACGCGCGCACACACACACATTTTTAGTTACCTTCAGTTGCAGTTGTTACTTCTTCTGTGGGGACTCACACTTCTTCTTGTTCTTCTTTCTTTAAACATCCGCCGTCATCGTTTTGGTGGTTCTGATGTGTGTAAAAACTGGGGGGTTTCCACAGGCTGTTGACATAGACATGTAGGACTGGCAGTAGGGGGACTTGGGGGGTAGGGGTGGCGGTGGTAGGAGGAGGGGAAGGGGGGGGGGGGGGGTAGTGAGGGGAGGGCGCAGGTTGGTCAAATTTGGGACTTGAAACACTCCACTGAGGTCGCGAAAATAACCTCAGGAGGCAGGCTGTTCCAGTCCCTGACAGTCCTCGGGAAGAAGAAACTTCCTGTGATTGGTTCTACGAGCATGGAGGAGATATGTCTCCTCGTGAGACTGTCTTGTAGACCGTGCTGGGGTGTTTGGTGTGGGGGCCTGAACAGGGTGTTTATGCTGACCTCTTCGCGATGGTATTTGAAGAAGGTGGTCAGCCTTGCTGCTCTTCTTCTGTCTGCTAGAGAGGACCACTGTAGATGTATCAGCATGGAATCGACACTTGAGAGGTGTGACGGTGGCGGTTCACAACCCATTGAGCTGCACGGCGTTGAACTTTTTCCATGTTGCTGATGTTCTTGGCAGTATAGGGGTCCCAGACAGGTGAGGCATATTCTAGGGTGGGGCGAACTAGGGCCTTGTAGGCAGTTTCGTTGATGTTGATGGAGCCTACTCTCAGGTTTCGCCTGAGGAACCCTAAGGTCTTGTTTGCCCTGTTAGTCATGTTGGAGATGTGGTGTCCCAGCTAAGACCTTGGGAAATGGTGACACCTAGGTACTTTGTCTCTTCAACAGTTTGAGATTTTGGCCGTGGAGATGGTATGTGCCCGTCAGTGTGTTTTTTCTTCCTGGAGACATGAAGGGCTTGACTCTTGTCTGGGTGGAAGGACATTTTCCATTTTGTTTCCCAGGCTGCCATGTGGTTCAGGTCCTGTTGTAGCTTCCTTTGGTCTTGTGGGGAAGCTACAGTTCTGTGGCAGAGAGTGTCATCAGCAAAAAGCCGTGTTGTTGAGGAGAGTCGTTCAGTGAGATCGTTTATGTAGAGGAGAAAAAGGGCTGGGCCCAGAACTGATCCCTGGGGGACTCCTGACTCTACTGTGACGGCCTTTGAAGAGGCTCTATCAACAACCACCGCCTGCTGTCGGTTTGCCAGGAAGTTCTTCATTGATTCGTGGACCTGGCCTGTGATCTCGTAATGTCGGAGCTTGTGGATTAGGAGGGAGTGGCAGACTTTGTCAAAGGCCTTTGAGAAATCCATCACTAAGACGTCTGATTGTTTTCCCTTTTCTATATTGTAGGATAGCTCATCCACAAGCCCCAGCAGCTGGCTTTCACAGGATCTGCCTCGCCGGAAGCCATGCTGTTCCTCGTGCAGGATGTTGTTTGCCTCTGCAAATCCCATAATTGTGCTTACTGCAATGTGCTCTAGGATTTTGCACGGCACACTCGTGAGGGAGATGGGGCGATAGTTTTCAGGCCTGTGTATCGTTCACCCTTCTTGAACACAGGAGAGACGTTTTTGCCCTTTTCCAGTCTTTTGCTACAATGCCTGTATTTATGGAGGACTGGCAGAGGAGCGTTAGAGCTGGGGCAATTTCATCACCAATTTCCTTCAGGAGGCGAGGGGTGATTCCGTCTGGTCCAGGAGCTTTGCTCGGGTCTAGGCCTTTTAACAGTTTTCTGACTCCTGCTACGGTCAGATCAATAGGATCTTCAGGCTGCGGATGTTCATTGGTAGCTTAAGTTTGTCGTGCTGCTGTCTCTGACATCTAATTCCCAACACATTATATTTTTCAGAAGGCAACTTGACATCTTGTTCCAGGGGAAATCACACTGTCAGGCTTAGAGTTACCAAGCTCACAACACTTTCTTACCAGCAGAGAGACACCGCACTTCAGTGATGTAGATCAAGCAAAGTCTCCAACCAGTGGTGGGTCTAACTTGTCGAATTCCATTTTATCTCACCCAATAATCCTTATGTTAAAATCCGTTTTACCGAACAAACATGCTTTCAACAAAATTTCATTGAAGTTCAAATATAAATCGATGTCACCCATACTTATACAGACATCAGAAATGGATGTGAAAATTGGGAATCTCCACTTTCTTTTTTTTTTTTTTTTTATTGAATACACCAGCTTGTTGACTTTTTTGGTGTTGAAGATGGTGATTCGAAATGTCACAGTCCCTTACATCATTCAGTTAAACGTAACAAGCGAGAAAGCTCATAGAAAAGAGTTAGGCTTTGAGATGCAGAGGGCGTCGCCACGCATGGTTAAGTGGGGTGAAGATGACGGGTGTCTGTTGACATGGGGATTGAATTGTCAACCTAACGGAGATATCACCAGCAGCGCGTTTTATTCAACGGCATTTCATTTACGCCACCAGCTCCCTTCTTTCAAAATAAACAAACAAACGAAACAAAACGAAACAAAACAAGCAAACGAAACAAAACTAAAAAGAAGACAAAAAAGAAAAACCAAGCATGAACAAGAACAAAATCTGCAACTAATATTAGTCAGTGATAGGCATTGTGTATGGGAAAGAGGCCATTGCCTGCATGATGATGATGATGATTATGTTAATGTTGATGATGATGATTGTGACGGACCGTTTCCCCTCCTGTCACAAATTTTTGTGCAACGGTGCTAACCGGAAGATAGTCGTCCGGAAGCCGGTTGAAAAGTTCTACGCTCTGTTTAAGCCCGGTGAGCTGAACCGGTTAAGCAGTCTCTGCAGTGATTCCGGCAAATACCCAGAAGCCGAAGAGGGACTCCTACTTGTTTTTGGTGGCCAGTCAGGTATTTATCATTCAACATTTATTTATTAGCAAACTGAAACCGTATTCTCGTTTATGAGCGACTGAAACTTCCTCAGCGCACTGTGAAGGTTTTGTTTAGAAAAGAAAAGTATTTGTTGTGTTCTGTTATCCTATGACTTGATAGGGTAGCAAAACGAAATTATTTCGGAAAACATGAATAGATGAATTGAGTGTTAAAGGAAGTGGTCTTCAGAAAAAAAAAAAAAAAAAGATTTTTGTTTATTCTGTGACTTAACTAGTTATGAACTTCATGATGAAAAAAAAATGTGTTTTTTTTCCAATGTGGTTTAGCTAGGCTTTGCGAGAAGAGGGAGAGTTTTTGATGCTATGGATAATAAGCTCCCAAAGTGAGTGATAGAGACTATCATATATGCTGGTGTTGATTTTTGATGTGGATGAGTATTTAACTCACTCTTGATATGAATATTGAATAGTTGTGTGTTTGGTAAACAAGAGTGTGCGTGCGGAAATCCTTTTTACGTGTATTTAAGTAAATGAATCCTTTGAAACAAATGTCTTGAAAAGAAACCCTTTAAAATCTGGTGATTATATGAAATGAAATGAACATTCTTGTTGTGATACAAGAAAAAGAAATGAGCAATTTTGTCGTGACGAAAGACATTCACAGTTGATGAAAAGTAATCATCAACCGCGTGTAATGATTGTATTCATGGTTTATTGAAGAGGGTCTAGGTGGGAATCCTTTTCCCAATTTGGAAAAAACTAGATTTTGAAAGGTTTATATTGAAACCCTTTCCTGTGTAGTACTATGATTCCGGAAAAGGGGAATGATGTTGTGTTATGATTCCGGAAAAGGGAATGATGTTGTGTTATGATTCCGGAAAAGGGAATGTTGTAGTATTATGAAGAAAGAATATGCTCATGTTTGTCCCAAGGTCTAGTGGAATGTGATGTGACTAATGAATATGAATGTAGTCGTGATTGTAATGAATAGCAGCCATTATAATCAAGGTAGTTAATCAGTTTCCCCCCAAGGTAGAAGTGTACCCTGGTCTGAAGGGGACTGGCTGCCACTTGTTGAGGGTCGGGGCCATAGCTGTGTTCTACCCCCTTGTTCTCCGCCTTGTGTGGTGTGGAGAGGCCGGCCTGAGTGCCGACAACCACCCTACCTGCCACTGCGCCCGGGACCGACTACCCGCTGAGCCAGTTGGGCTGGAGACACCGCTGCTGCCAAGCCAGAGCGCCGCTCCCAAGATTTGATCCAGCGACCTGTTGGCTAGGCCGTCGCTGCGTTCTGTTTGTGTTTTGTGTGTGAGCCACAGCTCCTGTGTGAGACCGTTGCCTTGTCGTCGGCAGAGACGCCGTCAGTGTGGTAGTGATTTTGAGCCACAGCTCTGTGAAGTTCCATTAGTCCTGTGTCGGACTCGACTCTGTAGACGTCGTCTTCGTCGTCTTTAGCATCCTCCTCGTCATCGGTGGAACCCTGCGCCGTTCAGAGAACTGTGATGGACCGGACGCGGCGGCCAGCACCAGCAGCGCTAGTAAATAACCAATTATATTTAGATACCGTTCTGTGTGTAGGCCTTATGGTTGGCGTGCCGTCCCGTTGCTGTACTTATATTTATTTATTTATGTTTGTCTGATGGCTCAGGCAGCATAAAACAACAAAAAACAAGTATTGTTCTGTTGCCTGGCTGTCAATGTTCGGGTGAGCGGGTGTGTGTGTACGTGAATTGGAAAAGTCGTGCATGCATCCATAATTTCTGTGTGAGAGTCAGACAGCCAGACACCCACAGACACGACCCATCCCATCCGTAACAATGAGGAGAAGGAGGAGGAGGAGAGAAGGGTGAAGATGATGATGATGCACTCTCATTTTGTTACTATGATTGCAAGGTTTAGCGGTGGAAGTTTCAGACTATAATTCTTTGTTGGACGTGTGTTGTCCGACTCTCAGCTCACATCCAGAGGGTGGGCACCAGCAGCACTTGTGGATAAATTCTAGAGCAACATGTCGATGTCTCCCTGGGATAAAGCATATGTTTACCTGCAGGGGACTGAAGTTCTACACGTGCACATGTATACACATAATAGAAAGACATGGTGAGCTGGTGAAATCCTACATGTGTATGTGTATATGTGTATACGTAATCGGGTGGCATGGTGAAGTAGTCAAGTGTCACACGTGCATGTGTACATGTATATGTACATGTAAATGTAAACACACACACACACACACACACACACACACACACACACACACACACACACGCACGCACGCACGCACGCACGCACGCACGCGCACACACATATATAAATATATATATATATATATTCAATGTTATGGATGGAATGGGTGGGGTCTGCAGGTGTCTGACTGTCTGACTCACACACAGAAATTATGGATGCATGTACTTCTTTTCCAAATCACATACACACACCCACTCACCCGAACATTGACAGTCCGGCAACAGAACATCACTTTTTTTGTTGTATGCTGCCTGAGCCATCAGACAAACATATAATAAACGCAAGAACATCAATAGTCGGCACGCCAACTACAAGGCGTACACACACAAACTATACATGTATATATGTGTACTAATACTTCAAGTACGCCAAGCAGAGCACACGACACACAATATATCTATATATCATTTGCTATCTATTCTGCTGGCTCCAACGACGATGAAGGCGACGACGACGACGACGAAACGACGAAGAGGACGAAGACGACGAGACAACGAAGATGAAGACGAAGACTACGAAGATGAGGACGACGACTAAAGCGTCAAGTCTGACGCAGAACTTAAAGTACTTCACAGAGCTGTGGCTCAAAGTCACAAGCACACTCACGGCGTCTCTCTGCCGGCGACAGTCTCACACAGGAGCTGTGGCTCACATACACACACACACACACACACACACACACACACACAAAAGAAACACAACGCAGCCACGGCCTAGCCAACAGGTCGCTGGTGCAGAACTCGGGAGCGGCGCTCTGGCTTGGCAGCAGCGGCGTCTCCAGCCCAACTGGCTCAGTGGGCAGTCGGTTTCGGGCTCAGCGGCAGGTAGGGTAGATTGTCGGCAATCAGGCCGGCCTCTCCACACCGACACACGGCGGAGAACAAGGGGGTAGAACACAGCTACGAACCCCTCACACAGTAGCAGCCAGTCCCCCTCAGTCCAGGGAACACTTCTACCTGGGAGAAACTGATTAACTACCTTGATTATCATGGCTACTATTCATTACATCACGACTACAGTCATATTCATTAGCCACATCGCATTCCAATTGAACTTGGGACAAACATGAGCATATTCTTTCTTCACCACTACAACATTCCCTTTTCCGGAATCACAGCACCACACAGGAAAGGATTTCAGAATCTAGTTTCCAAATTGGGGAAAAGATTCCCACTTAGACCTTCTTCAATAAACCATGCATACAATTCATTACACACAATTAATGATTACTTTTCATCAAACTATGAAATGTCTTTCGTCATGACAAAATTGTTCCTTTCATTTTATATAATCACCACATTTTAGAAGGTTATTTTTCCCAAAAAGATTCAACTACTTCAATGTATGGAAAGGAAAGATTTCCACAACACTCTTGTTTACCAACACACAACTATTCAATATTCATATCAAGAGTGAATTAAATACTCATCCACATCAAATCAAAACCACCATATAGAAGATATGTAAAGTCTCTGTCGCTCACTCTGGGAGCTTATTATCCATAGCATCAAAACTCTCCCTCTTCTCGCAAACCACATTAGAATAAGACCTTTTTTTCATCATGAAGTTAATAACTAGTTAAGTCACAAAATAAACAAAATCGTTTTTTTTCCCCTTTAGACTACTTCCCTTAACACTCACTTCTTCTATTCATGTTTTTTCAACAGCATTTCGTTTTGTTACCCTACCAAGTCATAGGATAACAGAACACAGCAAATACCTTCTATTTCTAAACAAATCCTTCACAACTGCGCTGTGGAAGTTTCAGTTGCTTCTAAACGGGAATACAGTTTCGGTTTGCTGGTAAATAAACATTAAATTGATAAATACCTGACTGCCACCAAAATACAGCTGAGTCCCTCTTCTGCCTTCTGGATAACTGCGTTGCCGGAATCACTGCAGAAACTGCCTAACCGGTTCAGCTCACCCGGCTTTAACGGTAGCAGTCTGGTAAACTTTTCAACCGGCTTCCGGACGACTACCTTCCGCTTAGCCCGGTTGCATAAAAATTTGTGACTGGACGGGAAACGGTCCGTCACATCCAATTATAAAACAAAACTTGCTCTTATGTCTTAGAGTGAAGAAATAAGAGGAGACGGGCATTCATATCTGCAGTGGCAGTTAATTTTGCCTAACTAACAGTATGTGCTTGAGAGGGTGAGTGGGGAATAATAAATGCTTCTCAAATGAGCCTTCAGCAAGCTTATAGTCTCCAAGGAGGAGACGCTGTCCAATGGCGATGAAACTCACTAATATATAACTCCTGGTCAGATACCGTATTTCGAAACCTGATTGTTTCCCCTCAGTGACCGTGGAAAGTGGTAACTTAACTCCTCTACCTTTTCGGTTTTAGGAAGAATGCTATCCCAAAAAAAGGCTGGTGTGCAATACCATAGTATGTTTGTTGAGTTTTCAAAAAACCAACCAAAGGTGCCACCTAGGAAGCAAAAGAAAATCATGAAAGAGCAAAACAAGCTACATTTTCTAGGGAAAAGTAGAAAACATAAAAAGATAACCTCTTAAGACACAGTGTTGAGGGCCAGTTCTTGGAATTAATCCACAAGGGACTAAATTATAATCGACTAATTAATTCCAAGGATAAGTAACCCAGCACCATTCCAGAAACTTACACGGCTTTCGAGCAACTTACAGAGCGATCAG
Source organism: Conus betulinus (assembly GCA_016801955.1). Lineage (NCBI taxonomy): Eukaryota > Metazoa > Mollusca > Gastropoda > Neogastropoda > Conidae > Conus > Conus betulinus. The sequence goes on along the minus strand of JADBJO010000677.1, from coordinate 565,454 downwards.
GTTTCGAAATACCGGTATCTGACCAGGAGGTATATGTTAGTGAGTTTCCTCCCCATTGGAGAGCTAAACGAGCTAGCATGGTTTTTGATCATTTGATCATTGACAGAGTGAGATTCTGTCTGGACATCAACAACAGATGAAGATGTATAGCTAATGATGTGTATATGTTTTGCATTAGATGGCTTAATATAAGCAACACACACACACACACACACACACACACACACACACACACACACACACACACACAGAGGCACACACGCACACACACAGAGAGCACACACGTACGCACGCGCACACACACACACACACACACACACACACACACACACACACACACACACACACACACAAACGCACACACACTGTGCCTATCCCTCTACCCTCTCTACACAAAAATTCCTTCGTTCCCTCTCCCTAGGACTAGTTAGACTATCAACGACAGCGCAATATTTTGCCTCATTCAGCCAGTGTAGATGCATGATGTCGGCCCAAGAACCCCTAACCTCAGCTCAGAGGAAGATAACTGGTACAACGGCTGTGCATCCACGAGTGTCACAATCATAGGGACTGCAGGTTCATATGTCCACCCAACACTACCAGAACCCACAAACGCTAATGCACACAACAATAAATAGTTCTTCTGCAAGATCAATAACAACCTCTCTCTCTCTCTCTCTCTCTCACACACACACACACACACACACACACACACACACACACACACACACACACACACACTTTCTCTCAGCTACCCCCGCTCCTACTCCTCCTCGTACACCCCATTCCCCTCCCCCAACACACGCACACACATGCACGTGATTGTATATGAGCGCACGCACGCTGGGGAGAGAGAGAGAGAGAGAGAGAGAGAGAGAGAGAGAGAGAGAGAGAGAGAGAGAGAGAGAGAGAGAGAGAGAGAGATCATAAGTTTATATCATTCAGAAAATAGTGCAAAATGTAATAATGTATGACAAAGGACACACAGATCAGTGTCTGTTCAATGCTGTTTTCCATCTCCTTTAAACTGAAGTCCCAGTCGTTTCAAACACTCGTTGTCTCTGCACCTGTCTGCGACGTTCCAACTCGCCATTGAATAAATACAGGTAAGGCATTCCAGCCGCACTGACAAAAAATGAAGAACACTGAAACGGACCCGTCACCAGGCAACTGCACATCTCGTGACGTCATACCGGCCCACAATGTTACGAGATACCAGCAACAGGCATCTGTAACCGCTGGAGAGATGACTCGACGGGCCGCAGCGAGGTCACGAGCCTTGTCGTCACCGGTCAGGAAAGCCAAAAGTACTATTGCGGATAATGGTGTAGATATAGATTTGACCCACCATAGTCACTGACGTCACCGTGCTGTTCAGGACCACCAGGATACTGAAGGCGTAGTGATGTCCCCCTGGTCGATCAGCTGGCACAGGCAGTGGAACACAGAGACTGGTCTGACTGAACTCTTTTCCGGATGATCGCCATGGGAGTGATGGAGAGACAGGCAGCTGCCAGCCACACCAGCAGGCAAACAGGTAGAACCGTCTTCTTCCTCCACCGAGTCCTCACTGCCTCTGACCAGAAGAGAACCAGGCACCTGTCTAAGGTCATGCTGACAGTCACGAGGACACCTGCCTGGTTGGAAACAGAAATAAAAGCAGTTGCATTACTTCTGACTTTGGCTCAGTGTCGATGAAACAAACCAAATATGTATCAGTGTAAATTGATGCAAATCTTAGTTCGGACGATCCATATCATGCAGTGTTTTAATAAAATGATTTCCTCGTGTAAAATGGAAGTATTTTTGTTTCTTTCAGTGTTGTGTAAATGCAAAGCATTCGAATTTGTAGTATGCAAGAGTTACTATTGTCAGTTTCATCCAACACTGACGTTTGTTGATGTGGCGCAAATGTTCTGTTAGTGTGATACACGTGATCACTAATTTTTCGGTGTACGTCTTGCACACCTTCGTCTGTCAACACCTTCGTCTGTCAACACCTTCGTCTGTCAACACCTTCGTCTGTCAAACAGCATTAGTTAGTCCAATTCAAGTATGCCTACTTCGTTGGAGCATTTCTCGTTTGTTTTTTGCAGAAAAAAAATGTGACTTTATCACTTGCATTTGAAGATTTCAATTTATTATTTCAATCTACTTTACAAAAAGTCTCCTTTTTGCTCAGGTACGTCACATTAGACCTGTCCCTAAGATACGTGCTGTTTCAGTTTTATTACACATGATTTCCATGGTGAGAACGGTATACAACCGAGCCGCCTGCATTTACATGCAGTATTCATTTGGTAGCTTACGTTACGCCTGATGAAATCTATTATTTACCTGCACTGTAGCCCATTTGGATACAGCTTTCATTTGGTAATTTACATTACGCCTGATAAAATCCATTATTTACCTGCATTATAGCGCATAGTGGGATCCAGAAAATATAAAATAAGTTTCAAATATTTTAACTGACCAAACGCTTCAGCTGCCAGACTACCACTAGGGTTCTCTTAAACCCTGAACTGTTGCAAACCATTTTGACATTTGCTGCTTCGGACTTGTCTTGTCTAATGGCTCATTAATAATTCTCATGACTTGAGGCGGTACGGCGTCTGCATTTCCTAATCCAGTTGTGAATCTGACATGACATGCTTTGTTTGTACATTAGAACTGTGACCAAGTCTTAGAATTAAATTTGCTGAATTTGCTGCCATCAAACGGACCAGATTTCTTCCCTCGCCTGTATGTAGAAAACGTTTCTACAATTTGACAGTTTTACATTCTCATTCTCCGTTATAATCATGCAAATGTTAGGACTTTAAAAAGAAACTCTAAAATGTTGTAGCGGTCACACAACAAAAGGGACAAACACCTGTAATGATCGTTGATTTCATACCAGACTCGGCGTTAAAGGGGGAAAAAATCCGAGAGGGGGGGGGGGGGGGGGGGGGGGGGGGGGGGGGGGTGCAAATCAGTACCCTGTTCACATTTCAGAATAACACAGCATCTGTTTGTCCTAAATCAGCTAGATGTCACTCATTTACCCAAAACGAGCAATGCTGCAGCAAACGTAGCTGATGCTGCCAGCGTAACAAGTGCCACAACGTGCGATTCCAGCGACTTCCATCTGGACGATGGCGCCTTCAACAGAATACTTAGCCACCATATTTCTGATCTATCTCAGCAGCCTTTAACGTAAGTGTAGGCTGCTGTTGAAGTCAATAATTTAGAAAGTTAGGTCCATATTAGAAGAAACGAAATAATGTGGAATTGTAAATCGGCGGATACTGGCACCTCATCGCCTTGGTATCCAGACCAAAGAGGTCGCATACGCGTAAACATCAGTCTACTGGTCTACTGCTTTGGTTTCCCTGACGGTTTTCGGATTAGCGTCTGACAGCAGCCATTTGCATCAAAAATTATCAAGAGAACAATCGTCGAAATGTCAACCTCCAAAAGGTAAACCCCATAGTTCATATCGCACGTAACTTTCTAATAATGTCAAATAAGAAAGAAATGTTGTTTGGTTCATGATCCAAGTTTGTATCTCTCAGTTTTTGTTTGGAAAACACAGATCATGTGTGCCATGCGCTGAAAGATGCGTCCCAAAAATGGGACGCTATGCACGAGAGGGGTTGGTTTTCTTGGTAACACGACTCCTGTAGTTATTGCATTTGTTTCAAGAAAATAACGGCATATGAAGTGGTAAGCATGCTACAAGACAAACAGACATTTGAAACAGCAGGTATATTCATAGAACCACCGCCAAATGATGACCTCATAGATGAGAGCAGTGCGGAAGAGAACGAAGGAGGAATGGTTGACAATCTGAATCGGCGCCAGCTGAGGGAAAGGCACAAGCTGTATTGACCAGGGCTGGAGAGTGCACTACGTTCGCAGATGATGAGGAAGAGGAGGACTTGCCACCGACTGTATTACTAGAAAATAAGTCAGTTACGAAAACACATTAACGGTTTCCAACTGATTCGTTTATTGAGATAGGTCCTCTCCGCAAGAAGGTGTTGGTCTGAGTATGGTGACACTTCACAAGGGCTTCATTTGGGATCCTGGTGGGTGAGCACCCAGACAGTGAACTGAGAGATTGATTTACAGTGATTTCCAGTGACCAAAACCCATAGAATTAGCAGGTGTGGCCCATACATGTACATATGAACATGTAATGGTTCCATCGCTCATATGTGTCATCTTCAAATTTGATTTGATTTTATGTCTATGTTTGTGTGTGTGTGTGTGTGTGTGTGTGTGTGTGTGTGTGTGTGTGTGTGTGTGTGTGTGTGTGTGTGTGCACGGGTACCTGGACAGGCTGACGCTGAGGGACTTTGTACTTCACCATGTGGCTCAACAACTTTCGGATGTGCAGCTAACAGACAGCGTCTTCAGCTAAGAGGCAACGGTCTTCAATGACCGAAACCCTTTCAAAGAAAAAAAGACAAAGATAAAAAAAAAAAAAAAAATCAGAGACTGGAGATGCACTAACCTCAGCCACAGGCAGAAGGACAGGTTCCAATGGGATGTTCCCCAGCGTATAATGTGTCTGGATTTACATCCACACTTGTGGAGCTATTTGAAGTCGTTTTTTGATGGCGATGTCACTTAGATGATAGCTTACACGTCGGAAAAGTATGCACGCTCAAAAGGAGACGAGACTTTCAAAACAATCCAATTGAAATGAAGGCCTCCTAGAGACTGAGATACCTCAGCCTCCCATCATCAAGCACTATCATCAGACCATGGGAGGCGTTGACCGTATTGATCCAAATGTTGGTCAGTACCGAAGAACCATCGGCTCCAAAAAAGTGGTGGTGGCCCATTTTTTGCATACTGCCTCGATGTGAGCGTGCACCAGGCTTGGCACCTTTACAAACACTCCCCAGTCAGGAACAGTCTGTGGATTTGCTGGCAGTGCGTCACTTTGGTGCCTGGTCCTACCTGACCTGTGCAGTACGGACCAAGGGAGCTGAATGCCCAAGTGCCAAGGGAAAAAAGCCCCACCCTTGACAAGAGAGTGCCCACTGCTGTCCGATTTGATGGAATTAACCATCTTATGGAGCCTTTAATTGAAATGGAGATTATTGTCACATGTACGAAAACTCCCTACCTTCCCATGCCTATTGTCCCATTTTGGGACAGTACTATCGCCCACGACAGCATCAATGCAAACACATATTTACCAAAAATACAGCTGACAACCTTTACACTACACTAAAGCAAACACATTTTCACTATTTTAGTCAACAAGAAAAACCGAGGCATTTATGGGTTTGAGACAATATCAATACAAGAGGTTTTCCTGTCGTGTATGACAATATAATACAAGAGGTTTTCCTGTCGTGGTATGACAATATCAATACAAGAGGTTTTCCTGTCGTGGTATGACAATATCAATACAAGAGGTTTTCCTGTCGTGGTATGACAATATCAATACAAGAGGTTTTCCTGTCGTGGTATGACCCATCACTGTGTAAGGAAAAACTTATGTCTTGTCTCCATGTGTGTGAGATGTTGGTGATAGATCTGATAAGACCAGGATCAATGCTAATCGCCTGGCATGATTAGATGACATTTTGGTTTATTTAGACATGAATGCTCTGTTACATAGGTCGTTAACTGGTCATGCAACGGGTGTGTTTTATATCTACCTGGCAGGAGAGGAGAAAGAGGAATGCAGACATCTTGCATACATTGCTTGATTTCCAGGCCGTGTCCATCCACAGGTAAGAACCACGGTACACGTAGTCAGCCACAGACAGCACACAAAGGTACACCCCCAGGGCAAATTTAGACACACATAGGTGAGAAACAAATGTCCTTGTACGTTCTCTGTCCTTTTGTTCTCGAGCGACCACCCAAGACAAAACCATTTCCTAGCAAGATGAAGGGCGCGAGAAGATAAACCAAAATCCGCTGCCCCTGTTCTCCCAAAAGATGTTCACAGGTGAAAAACACAGCTGAAGGTCCACGACAGTTCATCGTATTGAATTTGTCGGGTAAGGCTTGGCTACAACACAGCTTGAAATTGTCAGCATACAGCACCTGGAGGTTGCCCAGGTTCTTCAGCAAGGCATGAGAAAATGTTGATATGTCAGTCCCCCGGAGGTCCAGCTTTCTGAGATGAGGATGGACCAGCTCCCCTCTAATCACGCCATTCGCACTGCTGCCGGACAGGTTAAGACTGGTGAGTCCGGAGAAGGACCTCAGTCTGTGGAGGTCCAGGTGCTCCATGTCTACAGAGCTCAGGTCCAGGCTAATAAGTGTTGGAAAAGTCTTAGCCTGAGATGACTGGTTGGGGAAGAGAGCTACCAATGGATTGTGCGAGGAGGACAAGTGATTCAGGTTGCTGACGTTTCCTAGAATCTCTAAAGGAACAGCTTTTAGCTGGTTATGGCTGACGTCAAGAATTTTGATGTTGGGAAGATCTGGAAGGAGCAGTTCAGACAGACAACAGTTGGTCAGGTTCAGGTATATCAACATTTTATTTTTGAAGAGATTTTCTGCTTTCATTCCCGAGTCAGAGGCATCTAAATAACGAACATCAGGGTAATCCCCAACAGGAAACACATCCTCACACACAAAAGTCAACCCCTGACAGGAGCATTGATCAGGACAAGTCATGGAGCAGAACAATTCATCATCATGCTGAGCACAATGGTTATCACCGTCACACACATCATCTGGATGCAGGCATATACCCGGGACTGACGACAGCGAAAGTACCCGGGACATGTATAGGTCTCACAGTCTGTCTCGTCTTCTTTGTAAGGACAGTCATAGACGCCATTACATCTCAAAAAAGACTGGTAAATGATAGGGCACCAAGGGGCATTCAAAATGAGTTTTTGGTGGTGATAGAGTGCCTGGCTCATGTTGAACAAGTTCCAAGGACACGAACCAGTAACGTTCATACAAGATAATCAAGTTCGACGATCTGTAACCGTGCTCGAGTGATGAGGTGGGCGAAAACGCGTTTAAGGTACGTTCCAGGTTAGTGTGGCAGCCAACGTTGTCCATGGAGTTCTTGCATTCTGAGCCGAACGTTTTGCACCATCTTAAGTCACTGAAACACTTACAACGAATGCATGTATCATAATTGTCCATTGTAGAAATTACACAACAACGATGACAACAACAGCGTGCTTCACTGAAATGGCGTGGGATGGTACGGTTGATGCCACACCCGCGCTTTTTTTTTTTTTTTTTTTTTTTTTTTTTTTGCTTTAATGAAAAAGGAAGTCTACAGTTCATGTCAAACGGGGGGAAAAAAATCGGACAGGCGGAAAATAGTTTTTATACGTTAATTATCAAAAACTATTTATGGAAAAACAAAAGAACGGGGGTGAGGAGGGGTGGGGTGGGGGGGGGGGGGGGGGGGGGAAGTAGTTGGAATGAGTCAAAATGTGATGTGATGGGACGGACAAGAGAGCGAGAGGAAGAGAGAAGAAAGAAAGGAAGAAGAAGAAGAGAAGAAGAAGAAGAAGAAGAAGAGGAAAGAAGAGAAGGGAGGAGGAGAAGAGAGAGAGAAGAGAAGAGAAAGAAAGAAGAAGAGGAAGAAGAAGAAGAGGAGAGAAAAAGAAGAAAGAAGAAGAAGAAGAGAAGAAGAGAGAGGAAGAAGAAAGAAGAAGAGAAAGAGAGAAGAAGAAGAAGAAGAAGAAAGAAGAAGGAGAAGAAAAGAAGAAGAAAAAGAGGAGAAGAAGAAGAAGAGGAGGAACGAGAAAAGAGGAAGAAGAAGAGAAGAAGGAGGAGAAGAAGAAAGGAAAAAGAAGAGGGAGAGAAGAAGAAAGAAGAAAGAAAGAGAAGAAGAAGAGAAAAAGAGAAGGAAGAAGAAGAGAAGAAAGAAGAAGAGAGAGGAGAAGAAGGAGGAAGAAGAAAGAAGAAGAAGAAGAAGAAAGAAGGAAAGAAGAAGAAGAAGAAGAAGAGAAGAAGAAAGAAGAAGAGA
>JADBJO010000677.1:547500-550000 GCA_016801955.1 Conus betulinus | reverse complement strand
AAAAATGAGTCAGTACCTTTGCTGCCAAGACAGCATGCAATTGGTTCAAAACGAAATTCAGTTATTGTGTGCATGCAGATCTATGTAACACTTGCCGTCAAACGCTTTAAACCATGAAGGTGGCAGCAGTGTTAGTGAAAATAAGCCAAAATGCATGGGAGAATACAATAGCAAGAAGCAAAGAAACGCTATTTTGATAAACAATATGCAACAGACAGGTCAGTTTACGACAACTTTGTCTTCTCCAGACATTTACACACTGCAGCCATGAAAAATGCACAGAGCAATGCTGAAGTTCACTAGAGCATAGTTAGCACGATCATGACAGATTATGGATGGAGTGTGATGGTTCAAAAGCAGAGAGGGGGGGGGGGGGGGGGGGGGGGGGGAGGGGGGGGGGGGGGGGGGGGGTAGAGAGAGCAGACAGCGTATCTGGGAGGAAGAAATGAACTTGTGCTAAACACTGAATCAGATGTGTAAAACTTCTCTCTCTCTCTCTCTCTCTCTCTCTCTCTCTCTCTCTCTCTCTCTCTCTCTCTCCATGGATATTGTTCATGTTTATTTCCATTTTGATGTCTCACTCCGCCCCCTCGCCCCCACCTCCCCTCCTGATATGTCAATGGACCGAAAACCTGAATCATTAGACCATTCGTATTCGTGTTTGTATTCGTATTCTCTCTCTCTCTCTCTCTCTCTCTCTCTCTCTCTCTCTCTCTCTCTCTCTCTCTCTCTCTCTCTCTCATTGATCCCAAATGGGAAGAGGGTCCCTTGGGTAAGAATGAAAAAAACAATTCATGCCCCGCATTTTGATGTTGTCACCCTGCCATTCATTACCAGTGGCCTACGTGTTTGACAGGGTTGATGTTGTGTGTTGGATGATGGAAATGCGCAACGATTGTGACTGAAATATTCATCGACTGTGTTAACGAGGGGTGGCATATCCCAGGACGCTGTTCTGAGAAGCGGGTGGACCTTTAACCTCCATATATTTTGTGGCACGGCTTGTAGTGAATTTGAGCTATGAATATTACGGTTTAAGCATGTGAACGTGCATCAGGTTTTGAATGAGCATTCGGGACCACAAAGAACAGTCTGACTAAGTGATACGATTATGTTTCATTAGCTTCACAGTCGTTGCAAACAGTGATGTCATTAAAAAAAACAAAAAAAAAACAAACACGGATATAACATGAACAAAAACTTACCAAAGTGTGCGGAAATGGGCATGAAATAAGCAATTGTATGATCATCCCACTGCAAAAGACTTCTGTACCTGCAACACAGGAGAGGTGGCATCTGCAGTAGCAATGGGTATATATATAGTATATATATATATATATATATATATATATATATATATATATATATATATATATATATGTGTGTGTGTGTGTGTGTGTGTGTGTGTGTGTGTGTGTGTGTGTGTGTGTGTGTGTGTGTGTATTGCTGAACAGTTAAGGAGTGGGGGGAAAACAAGTACCGATTAACAATTCTTCCATCATTCTGGTAATGACTTGGCAAAGATTTTAAAATCTATATAAAAAAAATTGAAAGTGAAGAAAAATGGGAAAATATATGTGATAAACATGAAAACCATTCACTAGCTACAGTCCGTAATTCTGTGGTGTTATCACCACCAAGGGTTCCAAAAAGAACCAACAGCACCCCCCAAAGCAGCCAGCGAATAAAAAACGAAACGAAAGTGTGGAGAGGAAAAAAAAAAATGCTGGAAAAACTAAAAACATTATGCAAACAGTCTAAAATGTAGGAGACAATCTTTCAGCCTATGCTTGAGGATCCATTTAAGGATGCAAGGGAGATCAAAAGACATGGAACAGTCTGAGTGGTCAGCTCTGCTGTTCAATAACCCGAGCATTGTCAGCGGCAAAGAATTGTGCAGAACAACCTTTACTTGGATCTCCTAAGAAATGCAATCGCCCACTGATTGACCAAACAATATAATGCTGAACAATTAAGTAGTAGGGGAAAACAAGTGCAGGTTAACAATTCTTCCATCATTATAGTAATGATAGTATATATAGTACACACACACACACACACACACACACACACACACACATATATATATATATATATATATATATATATATATATATATATATATATATATATATATATATTCTGTTAAAAATGAGGTATCAAAATGTAGAAGTGTTAAAAATATCTCTTGAAGCTTGTTTCAAGCTTTCACTCTCTTCAGGATGTTTTGGGGGGGGGGGGGGGGGGGGGGGGGGGGGGGGGGGCGCGCTATCGGTGTTATATAGCGTGCGGGTCCTGATTTCATTTTTGTGCGTGTGGGTCATTTACATTCATTGCACGTGCTATCTGTGGCTCTCGGGTTGCTTGCTGTGGTCTGTTCGGGGGGGGGGGGGGGGGGGGGGGGGGGGGGGGGGGGGGTGCTGACAAAGATTTTCCATTTATGCCTGCAGTTTATTTACAATTTCTACTTTTGTATTCAAAGTTGCTAAACAGGTTTACA
>JADBJO010000677.1:532500-537500 GCA_016801955.1 Conus betulinus | reverse complement strand
TCCGGCGCTCTACCAACTGAGCTATTCCGGCTCCGGATACGTGGGCATCTCAAGGCGTGCTTTTTTTTTCTTTTTTAAAGGAAAATGTGCTAAACCGCTATCAGACACCTGTTCTACGTTTGGAGCTGTTACATGGGATCACAGGCTGATGAGTCTACACATTCCCTTGCTCCAACTTCCATGTGAGGATTTGGCCTGGAAGCAAGATTCCTTCAAGCTGCTGGTTAGATTTCCATACTTCTCAGTCTCGTAGATGTGAGCTTGTTCTATTCCATTTTCTTCGGGCACAGTCAATTCGATCAAAAGCATTTGTTTTGAAGAACCTGAGTCGAGGAAAATATCCGACCTCATGCAGCTTGAGATCTCTGGATGGTTCTCCCACTCTGAAAGGTCTGCTGTGCAGTCCCAGTCACCCACTTCATCTGGTAAACCTTGCTTCCAGTTCTTGATATTGCAGCTGTTCCAGACATGATTTGTTATCGCCTGCCGTGAAGAATGTCGCTCCTGGCGCTTCTGGTTGCATAGTGCTTTCACTGGCAGTGCTAACCGCATGTGCGATCTCTTCCAGCACTTTGTTGTGCCTCAAGCGAACCTTCCCTGGGTCAATGCTGCTTTGCATGAACTCTCTACTGTTCATTTGCCATGACAGTTGGAAGCGTTGGATTATCTGAATCGTCCCTTTTGACCAAGGTTGAATTCAAGGGCAGAAGGCCATATACAGATCTGAGGATGAAGCTGACTCTAAGTGGTGCCATGTGCCATATGTTATTTCAGCTGAACTTCTTTGAGCTGCGCGTTCCCACAGATCTCCCAACTCTGCCCCATAAAGTCCTCAAAGATTAGTAACCTTTCTTTACCCACCTGGTTCATCTCAGGGATATTTTTTAGAGGAAGTTTTAGTTTCGCCTGGTGGCAGTGGAGTGCAGCGTCAGTGAGACCAGGTGGGACACCAACCCATTTCCATATGTATTTATTGATTTAGGCCTCCGTGGATTCGGCTGTGCTAGTGCTGATATAGTATATCAGTAGAGGATAAAGAAGCTTTGAGATCAGCATGAAGTGCAGACTCTAAACCTTGTATTTGCCAGGCACACTACACTGGTCTGTTATATGCAGGGTTTTTTTTCCCCTGACATTTGCTTGGTTTCCTTTCCCCACACCGAGTCTTTCGATGAGTCACAATACAACCATCCAAGGCTCTTGACTGATTCTTCACCTAAAATTGGAATGGTTTGGCTGGCGACAGTAAACCTGACTGTATTAGTTACTTTCCGTCCTGCGGGAAGAGGCTTTGTGATTTCTTTGGCTTGAATTCATTCTGCATGAAGCATCCAATTAACTTTTGCCCAGCTGCTTCAGTATTTTGTGTCTCATCTTGCTTGGTGAAAAATATTGGTGTGTCATTAACGAAAACTTTTGGAGGGTGCATCTAATATTCATTCTCCAGATCTGTTGAACCCAATCAGCTTATGCCAGTTTTCAAGACGATCTCCATTACCAACACAATAATACTGGAGAATCTTCATGACCCTTTGCTATGTCATTTTCCAGACTGAACCAGTCTGTTGTGTTTTTCTTTATGGAGAACCCCACTGAGAAGCCATGGAAGTATTTTATCAGCACTTCTCTGATGTTCTTTTGGACATGACACATCTCGAAGGCCATTTGGATCAACCTGTGTGGAACTCATCCTCATGTATGTGCTGGATCGAGCCACACCACTACAAGATTCCATTTCCCTGGCTCAGCTCTTTGGATTGCTTTCCAAATCATAGCGAGCATGTTTACAACAGCCAGAGACGTCCAGGATGCCTCATTTCTGGACTGACAAATCCATGTATTTATTTTCTGTCTGGTAAAACATTCACTTTCGCTGCCATGACAGAGAAGTATTTTTCCCTCGACTTTCAGAAGCGATATTGGTTGCAACAGGTTGATGTCAATCGAGTTTTTCCGTTTGGGAACATACACTCTATCAGCTCTCATCCATTGGTCGCCAAACTTCAAATTCATCCATGCTGATCTCATTATTTCATGGACTGAATGACATTCGGGTATTTCTTATACTGCAGATATGGTTGGGGTATTTCTTATACTGCGAAAATAGCATTCCATTAAGTCCAGACGAAGATTTGGATTTTTTTTTAAATACGTTTCCTCATCCACTGTTTATGGTCTGTGATGGAACTTTTTCTTTTGCACTGAAGTTTGCAGCAAGCCCTGGATTTCAAGAAGCACTTCATTCTAGGTGTCGGAATGAGAGGTTGCTTGACTGTTCTTAATTTCTCCCATCCCACTGTTGCACCTGTGGGTGGCAAGTTGAGTTTCTGGCGTTTGGCATCAAGATCCTGTACAAACGCCCTGTATGAATAATCAGCTTGGAAGCCAGTGCCACTGTGGTTTGAATCCTGGCCTTGGGTCTCCGACATCTTTTCTGCTGGCGCGGTGCACTGCTGTTTATTCATCAAAATCTTCATACAGTCCTTTTTCGTTCACTGGATCTTTATACCGTGTTTGGTAGAGAACATACACTAAAGAATGCGCTTGAATCTTGGCCTTGGTTGTCTTACCTGCTGATGCAGTGCACTGCTGTTCATTCATTGAAATCTTCATACAGCCCATTTTTCGTTCACTGGATCTATAGGCTGCGTTCGGTAGAGAGAACATACACCAACGAGTAGAACATAATAAGGAGAACACACATGAAAAATAAAAGCAACGTAGAACATACACTAAAGTAACGGATGAAAAAGTAGGACATGTGCCAAAATGAGAGATAAAAGCAGACTTACACACACACACACACACACACACACACACACACACACACACACACACACCGACAACTTAACTACCTGAGGAATATAAGTGAATATTTGAAGCTGAGCAAGGCCTCCATTCTTAGCTGAGATCTTCATTTGTCGTTTGGAGCTGTTCATCGTTTAAAATGCGTTTAGTCAAAACAGCGCCACAATCGTGTTTAATATCTGAACAGCGTCCTCACTGCTGGATCTGTATCGTCGTCCTCTGCTTAGTTCTTTAACAGTTAAAACAATTTGTGATCAAAATTATGGTGAATGTTCTTACTGATGAATAAATGAACGGAACACACACACACACACACACACACACACACACACACACACACACACAGAGAGAGAGAGAGAGAGAGAGAGAGAGAGAGAGAGAGAGAGAGAGAGAGAGAGAGAGAGAGAGAGAGAATCATGTTGTCACCCTGTGCAAGCTATAAAGCATCCGAAATCCTCTGCTCCGCAATGGATAAGAATATATGACGGTGTTATACAAATAACTTGGCACACTAAAAAGTAGCCTTTCCATCTCTACGATCACCTCCTTGACGTCACTCAAGACTTCTGGCAAGGGAGGTAATGTTCCACAACGTCTCCACAGTCTCTGTTTCTGTCCACCTCTCACTGTGTACAGAGTTAGATGGTCGTGGGCAGCACACAGCAGGTACATGTGACGACAGCTGATCATGATGGTGTGGCTGTCCTGGACTCTGAGGGATACTGCATGTTTAAAAAATCGATGCAACGGGTCTGTTTCAGACTCTGGATTGTAGCCCGCGGGCTGCACATACCCTAAAATCAAACACATTATTGCGTAAACTACCACAAGACTAGTTCAGCTTTCTTACGATCTCGGTCTTTTTTTTTTCTACTCAACTTTTTCATCATCATCATCATCATCATCATCATCATCATCATCATCATCATCATCATCTTCTTCTTCTTCTTCTTCTTCTTCTTCTTCTTCGTCTTCTTCTTCTTCCTCGCTGAGTGGCCCATATACTACCTTCACCGTGATATATGTTGTACCTTGTACTTCTCTTTGTGCAGTATATAAGTATGGTAGTTATCTTTTGAACAGACAGAAGCACTATGATTGCAAACACAAATGGACGGGTAGTACTTTTCCACTGATTTTGCTGGATGACCTTTCGTGTGCCATATGCTTTACTTGTTTTCTGCTTAAGTGTTTAGATTATGTTTAAACTGGGTACGAACAAATCCAGCCCTATGACTTACGCGCACACGATAGCTTGACTTTGTCTGCTTCAATGGAGTTTTGAAAATAGCTATACTAACACTGACATTACTATCTATTATCCGTTGTTTAAAACAAGCCATGAAACAGTTGACACATCCAACGCTTTGTTCTAATTATGCAAACGAAAACCCATATTGAATAAGCAGAGAAACTGTTTTTTTGTGTGTGTTTTTTTTTTTTACATCAAGCCATCATGACAAAACAGAGAAACTTGAATAATGAAATAATGAAAACGAAGAAACACAAAGAGTGAAAATCAGCGGAAAAGGGCGAGGGAGGTGGTGGGGGTAAAATCTGAGGGGGATGAGGAGGGGAAAGCTAATAGGAGGATGGGGGGGGGGGGGGGGGGGGGGGGGGATGGAGGCGTGGGGGTGTGGAGGAGAGGGAGTACAAAAAAGAATTTAAGCCTATTATAGTTATCATGTCAAGGAAGTAGAGAGAGAGAGAGAGAGAGAGAGAGAGAGAGAGAGAGAGAGTGTGAGAGAGTTAAGTTATGTACAATATCAATACATTGTCTACAAAACATACACACGCATAAGCAGACATGTACATAGGCATAAACATATACACAAGGATACATCATGTAAAACCACTGATGAGATGCTTTTTCAGATTTTTTCTTAAACTGATTTTTGTTCTTTATGTTTTTCAAAGTGATTGGTAGCTTGTTCCATACATTTCCACCGGAGTACAAAAGACTAGCTTTATAAAGATTATTTCTTGGGCTAGGAAGGATAATAAAATGACTATGTCTATAAGTGTTAGTTGTAAATGAATCTCTTATCTTTTTTAGGAGCATATCCGTTGTGTAACATTATGCATGCATACTGCCTTATTGAACAAAAGTCTGTTGTAGAAGGTTAACATATTAAGTTGTTTAGAGTCTTCTGTTGTTAGGGTGCTTGATTTTAGAAATACTAATTTTGATG
>JADBJO010000677.1:515000-527500 GCA_016801955.1 Conus betulinus | reverse complement strand
TGGTTGTGTCTCTCTTCATTTTCTGCCTGGATCAACAGGTATGGCACCTGTTTAGGCAGCCTGCAAATATTTCATAGGAACAAATCTGGATCTCCTGAATTTCAGATATGCAAAGGCCATGTTGCAATTCTTCTATGCATTGTCCGAGTCTTATGCTCCTCTGCCTTGCCCAGAACATTCTAAGACTCTAGACAAGCATATGACCTGATGCAATGTGTTTCCATAGTGATAATCACCGGGATGTTCTCCGATCTTCACAGCTGCAATGCTCTCTTCACAGCTTGACACCCAAACATAAATTTGAAAATGTCGCACCAGAGCTCATGGCAGATGTTTCAAGGATTTCCGTATTTAGTGACTGGTAATGTGAAATCCCTGTGTACTCTGGTATAAGCTAGCCATAAGGATGTGTACAAATCATTTTGCTAAAAAAATAAAATAAAATAAATAAAAAATAAAAAAGCACTCGATGCCTCACGTTTGCTTCAGTGATCATTCGGAAGAGAATGAATGCCAATGATAAGAAACAGTCATATATCCTCTCACTGAAATTTAAAAAAAAAAAGGATAAGTAGATGTTTTCTTTTATTCTATCAGTGAATTCTACTTACGGTTATGTTGTTGTTGTTGTTGTTGTTGTTGTTGAATAAACGCAGTGATTTTGATTTGTACCGAGAGCGTATTTCCTCCCATGTACATTTTCCACATCACACGTATGGCATACAGTCATTTCAAATTAAAATAATTGTAAAGAGAAGACTTCGTTACCAGAAAAAAAAATAATATTCTCGGGCATTTTCATTGAAACACATAGATAGATTAATATTGTGATTCAAATGTGTTACTGGATTAGTACTGGAATACTTTACATGTAGTGTCTGTTTTTGATTCAAGGTACACCAATCATCACATGACTTCGTCGACTGACCCCTGTTGACTTGCGGGTTGATTTTAACGTGGTGTCAGCCCTGATATGGCCCTTTGCGGTCTGCTGGGCTATAAACAACATTAACGTACCTGACTAACCCCTCATCCCCCCCCCCCCCCCCCCCCCCCCACTCTTATCCTCCCCTACTCATAGCAATGATTTCCCAGTCATGGCTCATACTCAGCCCCCTCTGGAGTCAGATAACCAATTTGCCACTTCAGCACCACTCCATGAAGGTAGACTAGGAGAAGGTGAAGGAAATTGTGGTTATAGTTACATGTTTCACACAAAAGCTTTTTTTTTTCAGTCCATTGCATCCCCACCTCACCGCTCCAAAAAGATAGGTCAGATAGTTTATTGCTGAATAGTATGCACTCGCTCATGCTATACACCAGCAACGATTAAGAGACAGAAATGTCAACGTTTAAATAAGCCAGAGTGTATGAGCCAAAATCTGCTCACCAGAGTATAATTACTTCACTCAAAAATTGTTACATAAGTTAAAAACTCTCGTGACCGGAGGTATCACCAGCACTAAAAGGATTGCTTCCTTGATGCCATCCATTTTTCAAGCTGCTCTTGTTTCCTTTGCTCTCGTCTTTGCAGGAGCACGTTCACCGTGTACAGGAAGGGATTCAGAGCCGAGTTCAACGGCATTACAATATGGGCTGTAGCAACGTTGACCTCTCCAGACACAGGTACTCCTTGTGAAGCCAAAAGTCCCAGTAAGCCAACAGGAAACCAGCAGAGAAAATCTGACATGGCGACCACGAACAGTCGTCGGGCTATCTCTGTCCTGAGAACGCTGAGTGTTTCGGCCATGTTTAAGTGTGTTGGACTGTACTGACCAATAGATAGCTATCTGGCCAAAACCAATGACCAGAAACAGAGCAAAGTTAAACACGATCATAATCCCAAAGGAATAGTTATGACCAGCGAACGTTCTCCTGGTGATGGGCAAAGGAATGCAGATCTCTGATTGACTGTAGAATTCCCAGTGAGCCACACCAGGTAGCACTGGAACAACTGCCAGAGTAAAGCCCAGGATCCAAGACAAGCAGGTGACAAGTTGTGCATTCCACCCTTCAAAGTGTAAAAAGCTCAGTGGGAAGTGAACAACAAGGAATCGGTCCAAGGTGATCAAACAAATGATAAATGCAGACACCTCACAAGAGATTAATGAGAGGAAGCCAGCCAACGTGCAGGGAATACTGCGTCTCCATGTTGTGTCCTCCCAGACATAACGATGTTTGTAAAATACATCAGCCACTCCTATCATTGTCAGGTAAAACGCCCATCAGAAAGTCAGACACACACAAGTGAAGGACGAAGACGCTGAAGCCTGATGAGGCACTTCTCTGAAGAGAAAACAGACGGAAAACAAAACTCACACCATTGCCTACCAATGCCAGGCTGCTGAATACAGCCAAGCACACTCTGTAAGTGTTAGATTTCAGCAGATCCTGACAGGAAGATATTTCATCTCGTGGAGCCTGGCAGCTGGTGACGCCTGGTAGAAGTGCGGCCACACAGCACAGTTTGTGGTTGTCAGCATAGACTGTGTGCAGCTGGTCCAGACCTTGCAGGAGTTCTTTGTCAATCTCTGTCATCGGGCATCCCCCTCATGTCCAGAACCTGAAGCTTTCTCATTGGTTGAAGTCCTCTGCCAGTCACGCGCTGTGTACCGCTGTGTGACAGATTAAGCCTAATTAAGGCAGGAAAGATGATGGATATCCGCCCGTCCAATGTGTGAAGACTGGTCACTGACAAATCCAGCATTCGGATTTGTTCAACTGGCTCTTTGCTATTTATAGCGTCTGCCCCAAAAAAGAACATAATGGGATTGTTTGATAAAACCAATGTTTTCAGATTAGGCGTGCCATGTAAAACATGGAGAGGGATGATGGCCAGTCTGTTAAAACTCAAATCCAGGGTGAAAAAGATTGGGCAGAGTTCTACTGGTCAGATTTTGCAAGTGACAGTTAGAAAGACTAAGAAAGATCAACATGATATTGGCCTCTAGTTGTGAGAGAGTCATGCCACTACCACTTGCATTCAAATATCGCAGCTCGGAATAATCCTCAGCACAGAAAGGTCGTGGACAAGCGAAGGCCAGTCCATAGCACGTGCAGTGATGGGGACAGTGCAGGTCACACAACAGCTCATCATCAGATCTGGGACATTGATAGATTCCATCACACACCTGGTCTGGGTGGACACATACTTTGGAGTCAAAGCAGCGATAGTGACCTGGACAGGTGTAGCTGTCACAGTCTGCTTCATCTTCATGGTAGGGGCAGTCATAAAAGCCGTTACATCTGGTGTAGGTTGGAAGACAATAGCCATTAGGCGCACACTGGTAGTGAGTGTCTGGACAAGCATAAAACCATGGGGATTGCCCATCCGTCATGTTAGGTAGAGGAGTGATGGTGGTTTTGCCAGATTGTACAAAGTCAATCACAGCAGGAGGAGCCAAGGGCACATAGAGCTTTTGCTCTTCTTCTGCCTTGATGTATGGACACACGGCTTCATCCTCCTCATTGACACAGTCTGCTTGGCCATCGCAAAACTGGACTGAAGTGTAACACTGTAACATGTGTTTTAGTCTGTTCACTATCCGCTATCATAGTCACTACTTCATGTGTTTCGGGGTTGAAAAGTCGGTTCACTATCTACTATTATGTCACTACTTCAAGTCTTTTTTTTAGCTGAAAAGTGTATTACGTTTCATATGTTTTAGAATCCCCAAAAGAAACAAATACTGTTCAGCTTTACAAAAAAAAGTATATACACTAAAAAACAACACAATGCTTGTTGAACTCTTTGGGTCTTCTGAAGGCGGGACAAACAACATTCAAGACAGTGAAAACGAAGGATGAACAGTCACATTTTTCCTGACAACGACGACTTCTATCCGAGCTTCAATGCCTCGTAGTACTGAGTGAACAATTTGCAAAAAGCTTCTGTGGCTCGCCCACCCATCGAAAACTGCAGCAACCATTGGTTATTTTCGGGGGTGGGGGTGGGGGTGGGGGGGGTGTAGATCAATGAATATTCTAATCAGATTACGAGTATTACGTCATCTGTGAAACGAGTACCTCTCCAGACGTTCAAATCGCACAAAAGCCGCCATCAGGGCTATGCAGGAGTCCAACAATCGTATGTGTCTATCCACCCCCCACAATACCAGCCTGCAGCACTCTCTACAAACACATTTCCATACTATTCATGATGTACCTCATAGATAAGTTACAGCTATCTTGCTTCTCCCTGCCTTTTGCTGCTCAGTTTGCTTCATTGATCTATTCTTTGCTCAGATATCTATCCACTCCCATTTCTTTCTCTGGTTTTCTTTTAATTACATACTCTCTCTCTCTCTCTCTCTCTCTCTCTCTCTCTCTCTCTCTCTCTCTCTCTCGGGGACGTAAGCGGGTATTTTGTATGAGAAGCCGTGCTTCAAGTGCTCTGTCAGTCCATTGATAAATTCGGCTTATTAAGAGTTACATTGGTCTTCAGAGTGGTGCAAAGACTTTACGAGGAACAATGCCTTCTGGACCTGTGGAGTTCCGAATAGCATGTAGCAGATTCCTGTCAGTATTTCAAATTTCACGTTGAAACAGACTACTACAGAGAAATCAGCAATGCCATGTTGATATCGAAGTGTTGAGTTGATAGTGCTGTGTTAGGACTGCTCCGCTCCTATTTGTCCTATTTGTTCCGGGGGAGTTTGCTTCTTCGATGTGGTGACGTGGAGAGCAGTCCAGGTCCTAATCCCTCCCAGTCCAGAGACTGCACCAGACAGACCCAAATGACCCGCGCCAGTGGAGGAGCAGCAAGCAGCAGGGCCAGTATGGAGAAACCTGGCCATCGTCACGACGGAAAGGAACCTTCACTGTCTGACATCATGGGCAAGCTGAACTTCATGGACTGTAAACGTGACGCGAAGCTCCACGATGTGAAGCATGCCCTTTTGTGAGGAATACGCTGCCATGCAGGAGGAGCTGAAGGGGCTATAGGAGGAGGTCACCAGTCCCATCCCTGTGGCCTCGTTTCCATTCCGCATCCATTTTGCGCCCTGTTAGAGGAGATAAGTGGCTGTCTCTTCATCCTTCGTTTTCATTGTCTGGAATGTAGTTTGCCTTACTGAAGAAGATCTGAGAGGTCAGAACCCGTGATGCTTGTTTTTTTTTTTTTTGTTGTTGTGTTGTGTTGTTTTTAAATTTGGTTTGGCGACACAATAAGTCATTTTTTTTTCTAATCTTGTATCAATTTTCACTTATAGTCACTTCACTTTAAAACCATCTTCATGTGGTTTAAACAAAAACTCAACAACAGCAACCAAAAATAATGGTCTGATCAGATATCATTCAACCAATCAGCAGACATAGTCATTTGAATCTACGTAAAAATTTCAAACGGGCGCAAGGGGGGGGGGGTGGGGGGGGGGGGGGGGGGGGGGGGGGGACAAAAGGAAAAGGGGTCAGATGCGATGCAAGGGAAAAAGACTTTTGACATTTTCTGAAAATATGGCTTATAACTTCTTTGAAGCTTTACTTTTGTTTACTGTGGTGAAAAAAAAATGACTATGAAGAAGACTAAAGAGCACAATGACATTTCTAACACAATTTCTTTCCATAAATGCTTCATGTTTAAGCTTTGTTTCAGATATAAATGCGAATTTATTACTATACTTTTACTGCAGCAGTAATCCCAAACATCCCCATTCAAAGTCCTTAAACCAGTTTTTCCATGTTTTAGAAGCTAGGAAATGAATAGTCCCTCAACGATTTTGTTTCCTTTAGATACGTTTGGGAACCCAGGAGTCAGTCTATAAGACAGTTCACTTTTTTTTTTTGTAATTGTGCATGGCGCGTTATCCTTCGGCTAAATTTTGGATTGTCGTGATCAGAGATACGAACCTGTCTACTCCTGCCACATCGCTGTTCTGGACAAGCCGGAAAGTCACAAAACGACTCATCAGTATTGTCACTACAGTCTTGTCGGTGGTCACACACAAACGTATAGGACACGCCCTTACTTCCTGTGAGGCATGAGAACAGCAACGGAAGTGACGCTCTTTCCGGAAACAAACAGGACGAAGCAGCAGGCATGTCCCAGCTGTTGCTGCCAGTGCCACGTGGACCGCCATCTTTGGCCCAACAGTCACTGCCAGCGTCACAGGCCAAAAACAAATACGTCGTATGATTGAAGGGACAGAGGATGAAGTGGGCACTGAAGGCAGCTTCATGAGGAGATAGGGCGGCAGCCCTGACACGCAGAGTTTCATGCAGCGGCATGTTCACCTTGCAGAGGAATATGGCCAGTGGCTCAGACCTACGTGGGCAGACACTAACTCGAATAGGTATGATGTTGTGAGTTGTGAGGATATTTTTGTCAACAATTAGAAGTGTTCTATCAAACCTACAACACTTGGGATTCGCTTCAATTGAAGACGTATGTGTTTTTTGGTACTGTGTACGCGCCATGGGCTAATGTCTTGTCCATCCACATCAGTGTTTGTTTTATACCTGAACAAAACGAAAGAGGAAAATCAAGACCGATGCTCATTGATAAGGTAATGATCTGAATGTAAAATTTGACTTTTTTGTCAGTGGTCTAAATGCAACACGAATACAACTAAAAGGGTGGACATGTGTGCAATAAAAGATCAGTTTCTTAGGTCATTCAAGTTGATGAAGACCGTCACGTCAAACAGCTTTTCAAACAAGCGATTACTCATACTTCATTGCGGTCCTTTGTTTTTTGACCCGCCTTTTCCATAAAGACATTTTGGCACAGAGATCACAGCCTTGGATGCAATCCCTAGAGGTGAACGTGGGTCAGGCCCATATTGCCTTTTCTTTTTTCCATGTTAAATGGGGGCCATTCTGGGTCTGCTCCAAAATGACTACCCCATATCTCCCAGAGTTTTCTGAGCACTGAGTTTGATTTGCTTCACTTTATGGAGAGGATGGGTGTGGGGACCCTAAATGCTCCCCCCCCCCCCCACCTCTTCCCTTCATGTGTCCCATGTTCAATGGAGCCATTTTGGGTCTGCCCCAAACTATCCCATTTCTCTCGGAGCTATCCCAGGACTGTGCCTGATTGTATTTCGGTTTGTGGGGAGAGAGAGAGAGAGAGAGAGAGAGAGAGAGAGAGAGAGAGAGAGAGAGAGAGAGAGAGAGAGAGGATCCGAGGGGGCGGGGCATCTAACATTGCCACAAAAGAACACCCTAAAATTCTTCTGGAACACCGTTTTGCATCTTAGGGAGTAGTCCTCGGGCAGGCAGGCATACCCAGAATAGTCCCTATTCCCACCTTCTACACCCACGTCTCTAGCTCTCCTTTTTCTCATTTCTGTGTACATTTTGGACCCCAGTCCTAGTTTTATCACTAGAGAGTCATTCTGGAGTAGACCCAGAATATCCCCTTGCTCCTCGTCAGGTACCCCCCCCCCCCCCCCCCTCCCCAACCACCCTGGAGAAGAAGGAGTTGGGTGGAGCATTTCAATTTCCTGAGTGAATTGGCGCCTTCCCTCGTGAGCGATGTACACAGTGAAGCAGACCAAAAGAGGACTGGGCAACTCCCTGGCTATTGAACGTGGAAAACGTCAAGCTCGAAACACGTCGATCCCGAAACCAAATCCAAAAGGATGGGTTAAAATGGCAAAGAGACGGGGTGGGAGGGAGCAGCTAGGAGGAGGGGGTTACTCTGGTTTCTGCCCCTGAACAGTGCGCCTGGGGAGGTTCAGGCACCGTCCTCGTGTTGTCCTGAGGGAAATGAATGCTGTGATGTGTTTTGTGCCTCAAGAAACATTCCTGGGTATGTATTGCACAGCCATGGGTATGCGTGGTGGGGGGTCTAGTTCACCACCTGGAACACCTGGAACTGAGCACCACTCGCATCATGCAGCATATGCAGAATCAACCAAAACAAAACAAAACAAAACAAAACAAACAAACAACAAACAAAAACGAAAAAAAAAAACACACACAAAAAACTGTACGAACGCTTCGTTCCTTCAGGAAAGTGTCACTATGACTTGGGTATGTGAGGGGTGGGGGTGCAAGGGGGGGGGGGGGGATAAAAGAATTGAGGAATTGGGATGGAGGGGGGGGGTGGGGGGGAGGGGGAGGGCATTCTTGTTCCTTCCCAGCGTAGTTTTACCGAAGATCAACGGGCAGTCATCAAGCTTATCCAAGGAGAATGACGAAAATAATGCTTCTTGCCAACGACCATGAGGGCCGTCATTAGTCACAAAAGGGTGGGGATCATACTAGGACTGCCCAGATAAACCATGATATGTAGATCTTGGGCAGGATGGGGGTACGTGAGAGTGGGGGGGGGGGGGGGGGGGGGGGGGGGGGGGGGGGGGGGGGGGGGGGGGGGGGCATCAGGGGCAAGATCAGATTGTGAGTTCACAAATGAAAGAATGGACAATCCTCAAGGAGAGGAATTCGTTCTAGGGGGGGGTTATAGGGGCATTAGTGTCCACAACACGAAACGTGTAGACCTTTAAAATACAATTGAGAGAGAGAGAGAGAGAGAGAGAGAGAGAGAGAGAGAGAGAGAGAGCGATTTTTGTGAAAGTGATAAACAAATGAAGTACACCAACAAGTTTAGATTACTTGAAAAAAAAATTCTGCTACTTTTCAAATTGTTTCTGTTCAAATATAGCGACATTAAGACTTGTGAAATAAACTATCATTTGTGCTTTCATTAGTAACATTTTTAGATGGAATTATTGTTACTATTGTAAACCCGTCATGACGCCTTATGCTTATATCCCCTTGTTTGATGTTTAATCGATCCTTCCAGTTTCTGAAAAAAAAATGTGTGCCAGGCAAAGGTGTTACTGTTGGCGTTGCTCTTGTTATTATTGGTGGTGGTGGTGGTTGTCGTGGTGGTGGCTGTGGTGTGTTTTTAGATAAGTTTTAACAATTTACTTTGGACAAAGAGGGAGCTCAGTCGATGGGAATCTTCGATCTAATTTCTGTTCTAATGTTAGTGGATAACAAATTGTGCTCTTTTGTGGGAGTAAGCCAAGGTTCTCTCGCTATTTAACAGTATTTCCATTATCTGTAAACTGATAAACAACCTTATTGACTGGCACTGAATCATGCTGAATGTGTATTTACAAAGGATTACGATACTAAGATCTTGAGCAAATGTAATTGATGGATGTTCCTGTCTCCGATAAAAGCTGTAAAATTTGACCTGATAAGAATCCGTAAACAACATATTGTAAAATCTACCAAAATATCGAACTTCTTTTCGCTACTTTTCTCCCAAATTATTGTAAGCTTAAATCGAATGAATATACTACTGTAGCTCTCAAAATTTTGTTATTCTCGTCGTGATGATGATGATGATGATGGTGATGATGATGATGATGGTGATGGTGATGATGATGATGATGATGATGATGATGATGATGATGAAAATGATTTGTAAAGAAAGCAGCTTTCGGCCTGCTAGCTAGCTAAACTTTTTTTTAATCACTGGAAACAAACACATTAGCGCACAGAGAGCTTTGCAGAGATTTTTTTTTCCATACATGACACAGTATGGGTGTGGCAAAGAACAGATGATTGTTGACATCATAATTCGCCTGTTTATGTTGTGTGTTTCTGGGAATGAAAAATGCACACACCTTTCATATTTCTAATACTCATTCACTTCGTACACGTCTGCGAAAATGAACATATGTCTGTTTGCACGTTCCCTATACCGTGCCTGGACGTGTATCTCCCGTTTTTGTTTTTTTTTTTTTTTATAAATGTGTGACTGTAAACAAAGCTGACCATACACTTAAGAGTTTAATGGACACTCTCCTAGGTGAAAAGTGGGGGTTTTCATGCTTTTGCTTCCAATATTTAGCAAATGATACATATTTCTGAATAAAGGTTGTGGTAGGATTTCGAAACATTGAATTTAGAAATGTTGTAGTTATTTTTTCCATTTTCACCGATTTATAGCTCGAATTCTAAAAAGAGCTTGATTTACCATACTACAAACCGCTACAACAGTGTTCGAATCTAAATCTCTGTTAATACTACACCAATCATATTTGATGGTGAATCAATTTACCGAATAATATTATCACAGTGTGTCTGACTGGGTTGTTTGTGTGCATGAATGGCTAAGGGAGAAACGAAATGCAGGACAAGAACTCAGGTGTGACAGCACGAAGTCCACATATGATTTAAATCAGTACACCTGTCCAGTGACACTCATTCAGTCACAGCAATCAGAAGAAAAGCCCTCAGAATAAGTCACCATTTGGGGGGCTCAGGAAGCCTAAGTATCGCAGAGGGGTTACACTGTAATCATACCAGTGGGGGTAGGGGTACACTCAAGAATGCTTCCAAACAAGTTATACATCCTTTACCCCTGCAGACAAGAAGGGGACAACAGCACCACACCTGGTACTGGGAGGAATACTCAGGGCACTCCTCAAATTAGACCACACACGCAATAATAAACACACTTCATCACCATTGACGAAGTGCTTCCAAAATGGCTTAGATAACCAAAAGGAAAACACCACGATCCTGTTCCGCTCAAATCGCAAAGGCGCTTACCAAGAGGAAGAACACATGGCTTGTGTCAAGAAAAACTTTGTTACAAAACGGTTTGGCTTTGTCAGGGAGTGTCAATGATGTATAATTAGTTTCTGAATTTAAAGACTGTGTAATTTAATGTTATGATCAAAACTGGGGATGGAACGATAAATACGAGTGATTTTTCTCTTTTAAAAGCGCTAAGTGTTTCGAAGAAGAAAAAAAAAATTCACGATTTTTATAAATGGGATCAATATTATTTGCGACATTCCGAACAAGAACTTTGGGCATTGAGGCAAACGAGAAATGATTCGATGCATCGGAAAATAAAGCATGCTCCGCCTGTGTGGCGAGAAATAGCTTGAGGATGACATTTTGTTTTTGACTGTCCTGCATATGCAAATATTCGAAGCACATGCAAAACATTCAGTGATCCGGCAGTGAAGACAAAAGACCTCATGACAATATTGTCCAGTAATAATGGAGCAAAGATTATGGTATTTGCAAAATGCATCGCAGAAACTAGCATTTTGGAAAGAAGGATGTAACGATTCGATCTTTGATCTAATTTTGTGACATTACATGCACGTGCATCATTCACTCTGCGTTGTGTTTGAAAAGAAATGAGATTTTCGTGAGTGTGTGTGTGTGTGTGTGTGTGTGTGTGTGTGTGTGTGTGTGTGTGTGTGTGTGTGTGTGCTGCATTAATCTATACAGATGTTGATTTGTACCCTCCTCATTAACTGGATTTATTTGAAAATGGCAATAAAACTGTGTCTGTGTTAGTGCCTCCCACTCCACACCCTCAGAATAAAGTATTTAGGGGGAAATGGAACGAACACCTGAGGCATTTAGAGCACATCAGAGCATGGGTGATAATGGTTCAGAGAGAGAGAGAGAGAGAGAGAGAGAGAGAGAGAGAGAAATCGTTACATCCATGGCACCAGTAATGTAGGTGATGTTAATCCAATCATGACTGTAATAGGATGACGTCTCCACAGAACATGAAGGATAGCCGCCACGTTATCATCTGGTTTCAGACTGGCCAGCTGAGCTCCCTGTCTCTCACACAGTGTGTTTACCTTGTGATGTCCTGTCCCTCTCTGCCAGACTGGAAGATAGCACTTGTCTCCCACCTTGAATCCTTCCTAGGGTAGGATAAAACATAACAGAACAAGATGTAAGAAGAAAGCACGGAGTTGAATAAATCAGATACAAATAGGATGCAACAAAAAAATGACATGAAGAATAATGGAAAAAATTAACTTTCACCCACTGGCTAGATGACAAACTTTCATCTGCTAAGTACGACCATCGCGCATTTCATCAGGACAGTCCAAACTGACCTTCAACAGATTAAAAAAAAAAAAAAAACTTTAAGACTACACACCTCTGGCACTGTGTTGGTGGTCATAACTCTAAGAAGTTCTTTGCTGGCTTGAAGGGTGCGTATGACAGCTCTCCAAAAGCCACGGTGCCTGTTTGATCAGCTAATGACACCCTCCTCGCAGAATCCCTCCATGGACTGAACATTTCAGCCAGCTGCTCAACAGATCGTCCCACTGCAGATAGAACAACAGGCACTCCAGGACATGCCTCAACGCCCGGGCCTTGGCATCTCTTGATGATCTCCAGAGTTTGGAGGAAACTCAGAACCCATGAAACATTTCTAAGTAGCAAATCCGCCGGGCCTCTGAGATCTTCAAGGACGGATGGCAACCACAGAAATCACGTTTATCAAGTTCCTGCAACAGTTCTCGGAGAGTTCGGCACA
This sequence comes from Conus betulinus, assembly GCA_016801955.1. Taxonomy (NCBI): domain Eukaryota; kingdom Metazoa; phylum Mollusca; class Gastropoda; order Neogastropoda; family Conidae; genus Conus; species Conus betulinus. Next base: position 515,235 of record JADBJO010000677.1, on the reverse strand, counting down.
CTACAGAGCTTCCACGACGCCGCCATCATCCACTTGTATAAAACCAAAGGTGATAGAAAGATCAGTGACAATCATAAATGCCTAGATGAACTTCAGTTTACCTTTTCATTTACGTTTTGTCTTCCTCTTTATTAAGCGCTCTCAGTTTGTTTTGTGGTGAGCCTGTCTGTCGGTTTCTTTGTTTATGAAGATGTTTTCCACATATGTAGGAGGATCAACCCGATTTTGAAGAGTT
>JADBJO010000677.1:492500-510000 GCA_016801955.1 Conus betulinus | reverse complement strand
CATTGCAAAGGGCTAATCCAATCGAGAGCAAGGAGTGGATTCGACCCACATCAGTTAAACAATTTGTTCTTCCAGATGATAGCGTCCAAACGGTTAAACCTAATGCGTTTATCGTTACGTTGAAAGATTCAGAGTCTGATGTTTACGGGGTATACCAGTTTCTATGTCTGTCTTCAGTGTTAATATGACTAAAAGTAACAAGTCTCTATTTCAATAATTCAATGTTTTATTTAGATCTTGAAAATGGCACACATTTTCCTTAATGTTACTTGGAGCTAAGTGTTTGCAACTGTAAAATTTTATCATTGAGTCTTGTGGGAACTTTTTTAAAATCTTGTTTCAGATTGTGTACAAATTCGATTTGAAACTGAGATAACTTGTCTTTCTCTTCGAGCTTTCAGTGGCAAAGCTTTTATCACTTCACGTGTTTTCCCAGTTTAATGCATTTGAAATAGCAAAATGCAAATTACGCATACTTACTATGTCAAAACCTATTTTCTTTATACATTTATTTTAACATTATCTCTATCAGCCTTTTGGGTTTAAACTTTCTAAATGTCTGTGAATACAAAGGGCTTGTGGTAAGTTCCAAAATATTGATTAACTTATGAAGTGACGTCGGAATGTATTAATTCTTGTTAGTCGCCACTTTCCTCATATCATACACACTTATTTTCAAGAACATTTGGCTAATGAATTTTGAACTACAAAGCAAAATCTACGGCCAGGGTGACGGTGCTTCTAAAGTTAATATTGAACTGAGCGAAGGATTTTCCAGTCACGATCATTACACCTATTGAAATGTGACTGATGCCTTCTGAGTTTGTCTACATTGTTGGGAAAAGTCTTTTTCGAGAGTCACAGTGACACAAAGAAGTTCATCTCCGAAGACTGACACCTGAAGATGACAACTGTAATGGCTGTCTAGGAAAGCAGTTACCAAAACCAAAATAACCATGGCGAAGTCATTGATCAAGGACCATCCCAGGAGAATAATCCGGGAGATACGGCAGGAGCTTGGGCATTGGTTCTGTGCGACATCTTCTCTCTGTTGGTGCCACAAAAACCCTTGTTGCTGCCTTCATTCTGTCTAAACGTGATTACTGTAATTCTCTGCTAGCTGACTGTTCCCAGAATCTCTCAGTCGTCTCCAGAAAGTACAAAACAATGCTGCTCGTGTGATTCTTAGATAACCCAGATCTTCTCATGTCACTCCCTTATTTCTTTCTCTTCACTGGCTGCCGTTGAAAAAAACGAATAGATTACAAAACTGTCCTTACTTTGTTTTAAATCTTTGAATCGCTTAGCTCCTTCCTGCCTTTCTGATCTCCTGTATGTCTATGTTCCTTCTAGGCAGTTGCGTTCTCCTACCGACAACACTCAGCTGAAAATTCCTCGATTTCGAGCTAAATCCTATGGCGATCGTTCTTTTTCTTTTCAGGGTCCGGTTTCTTGGAATAAACTCCCAGTATCTTTGCGTAGTTCAAACTCTCTGTCTTCCTTCAAGGCATATGTTAAAACAACTTTCTTTACCTATCAATAGCAGTTCTTTACTTCCCTTCCCAAATTCGTTCTGCGACTGATGTGTGTGTGTGTGTGTGTGTGTGTGTGTGTGTGTGTGTGTGTGTGTGTGTGTGTGTGTGTGTGTGTGTGTGTGTGTGTGTGTGTGTGTGTGTGTGTGTGTGTGTGTGTGTGTGTGTGTACTTGGGTGAGTGTCAATACGCACCTTTGTTTGCAGGTGCATGGTACTTTTTGCAATATTCATTTTCCTATTGGTTCATTTATGTTTTCTTAAATTTTCTTTTTTCTGTATTTGTATAAGTGCTCATATCTTATGATGTAAGATTAAGCGCCATAAATAACCATTATCGTTGTTATCACTGTTATTATTATCATTATTACTATTATTATTATTTCACTACGATATATGGGTACAGTTCCTCACGATCTGCTTGTCGTCAGCTGTCGTTTCGCTCATTGGGCCACTCACAGCTTAACTTCATAGCTCAGGTAGGGTAGAGTAGAATGGTGTATCCAGATGCCAAGGAAAACCAGTGGAGAACTTTCAGCTCGCATCTTGTAAATCCTGACTGCTGACGAAACATGAGTCTTTCAGCACAATCCAGAAAACCGAGTGACAGTCTGCTATGTGGTCTTCCCAGGTGATGGCCTAATTGTGAAGTTCAGGAGATCAAAAGAGTGCTGGCAGACAGATGATGGCGAGTTTCTTCTCCAAATCTGGCAATGTCGCCATGATGCTTGTAGAGAAAAAAAAGGAGGCGGCGAGAAATGGTGCAAACGCCATCCTCACGCGGGCGCAAAAGGATCTGCTACTCCACCATGACAATGCTAGCATCATGAGGCAGCTGCAGCTCCTGACTTTCTGCACGCACGCACGCACGCCAGCACGCACGCACGCACACACACACACACACACACACACACACACACACACACACACACACACATATATATATATATATATATATATATATATATATATATATATATATATATATATATATAAATTAAGAGGAATAATACTCGCCTGAAAGATTGTAAAAAACAGACGAAATCCTTGCTGACGGAGTATAGCATTATCCCATCGATTGTCAAGATACAGAATCCCTTCTGTTACAAGCTGAGGGTGTATCTCGGCCAGTGTATCTTGCACCACTATCCGCATTCGTCCACCAAAAAAGCCTTCCCACTCTAGGTAAAGGGTATGTCCTTCCGGCACGGCGACATAGAACAAACTGACCATCACCACATGGCCAGAAGCAATGTTGACAACTCGATAGACTTTCGTGAGTACTGCTACGCCATACGTGACGCCAGCTTCCGGTGCCATCGTTGAGTCTGAACCATACCTTGGACACAGGTAAATGAGTACACTGGTTAATGTCTTGAAAGTTTACATAGCAAGCTGCTGTTTTAGAATTTAGACGAATGGAAATGCATTCACGTGTGTCATGATGGTCACTGAAATGCAGAGAACGTTTAGAAGAATGTGAAAGAAAACAAGAAGGGCAAGCTTTAAATCAGTTCACTTGTAAATAGCACACACACACACACACACACACACACTGAAGGTGGTCCGGAAGGCAAGGTGAGAGTTGTGGCACTGCGGATATATCATGATACGTGAAAGAAGGGATGTTTTTGTTCTTGTGGACTGGTCGTTGTTATTGCTGTTGTTTACAGCGTGTTGTCACAGAGTCGAGAGAGGGGTGTTTGTGAATAGATCTGTTACATCTGTCTCTGGGATACCTGAAGGCGCATAAGTTGTTTGTGTATTTTTTTTGGTCAAATCTTTCTTTCACTCACTCACACCGCCCTACAACATAGCAGCCCAAACAGGGATTTAGCGAGGAGTACCCATTTAATAACGATGAAATGGAAATGATTTGATTTTTTTTTTTTTTTAGCACATGGACAACATCAAATGTAAGTGTATACTAATTCATCAACATATATGTACACTCACATTCCCTGTTAGGATAGATAATAATTCATAGCTTCGTTTATGATACAGTACAGTAACAAGAGGGAAGGATTCATATCGTCACTCATGACATGATACAATAACAACCAAAAAAAAAAAAGATGTCTAAGTTTCTCAAAGAAAATTATCATTCGAGTCTTTCTGGATACGATTCCATATATCCTGTCGCAGGTCAGGTGTGTTGCTGTCCAAGCTGGGGTTGACTTGCACACACACACACACATAGAAAAGAAAGCACTCCGACCTCCATTTCGCATGCGCTGAAGGCAATCCACACAATGCCACTGGTTGCACCACTGCGACTGGCCACAGGGGAAGAAGTCACAAGTAGAGCACCGGTCAGCTGTCCGGAAGGGACACAGCTGCTCAGGAGGCAGGCAGGCCTACAGACTGTCTAAGATGAAGGCAGTGGGGGAAGAGAAGGCAAGTCCTGGCCTCCAAGAAACTACCACACACCACCACAGGCGAGGGAAGAAGGACACTCTGACGCTCCCCTCCAGAGCACAGAGCCAGCCAGACCAGCACCCCAGATGAAACATCCCTACAAAGTAAACAGCATAATGAATAAATTACCACTATTATCAACATCAAAAGTATGGATAGATTAGGAAGAGCAGAATCGAACGACCAAAACCTGTACAACTCGGCAAAACACACGAACGAGCATACTCAAAGTCGAGTTTTCTACGCGAAAAGTCCTCGCTATTTGTAGTTACATGAGTCGGATTCCTTCGCTTCAATAACTTCTTCATCTCTGTTGGGTTTGTATGAAATAGATGGGCTTCACAGTAAGTGAAGTAACATTGTCAAGAGTAAATATCATATTTCAACTCCAGCCAAGATGATGGGAGAGCGGTTCAGAGTGCATTGTATTCAAAAATAGTATTTGTTTTACGATCTCCTAAAACCGTCTCCACTGTATGTTTGTACTGCTGATAATGTTTTTGTTTCTCGAGCAATACGAATAGACATTTTAGCAATCAATATAATATGATTTATTTTTGAATGGGTAAATCTATTCATGTGGTCTGCTTGAAGTCCAAACAAATCGTAATTCAAAGAAAGTTTTTATCAACTTAACAACTTCATAAAAAAAAAATGCGTTTCCACTCTTTTCCAAAGTGTATTTATAGGACGGCAATTAAAGAAAAGTGTTCTATAAAATCAATTTCGTTCGGACAGTTGTCGCATTTATTTGTTTCTGTTGCCTTCATTTTGTGTAAAAGTATATTTGTAGGATATGTAGTATGGGATGACTTTCCACTGGAGTTCTCATGATAACTTTCTTTGAAGCTAACCCTGATGATGGCCAAATATTTATTTTCGTCTATATCGAAGTTCAAATTTTCTGTGCCAGAAATCCTTGCGCTGTATTTGGTTGTTTCCTTTGGTCAGGTATTTGTTTTTAGCTTTTGTATTTGATACGACCACATCACACTCAACGGAATCAATATCATTCTCAGAATTTCTGTTCCTTGCTATCCATTACAACCAGGTTGCTGGCAAAGCGTTTTTAACGCACTGTATTCGAAGATTGCCTCCCCACTTTTGTATCCTAGAATAGTTTCTATTTCTTCAGGGTGGAGCCGTCTCCCTTTGGATGTGTGTCCTACATTTCTTACCTACCCTTGTGGGACAATTCTGAGTTGGCAACAATTTGCCTGTTCTCCGGTTGACCCGTTTACCTGACAGCTGCTCACCTGCGTTTTGTGTCAGTCGGGTGAACGAGGATTTCCCCTTCAGTCTCCACAGAGCTGCCAGCACATCAACACTCCCAGTGAACCGAAGGGAGACTGACCGTAAGTTCTCACTGGTAGTCAGGTATGTTTGCTCAGTTAAATGGAAGTTTGTTTGTTTGTTTGTTTGTTTGTTTTTACAGGTGGTCGTGAATTAGTAAAGGCATAAAATATTTAACTGTTCCCTTGATATATTTTGTGATTAACAAGACTTGATGAGGCACAGAGTGACTGTAGGAAGATGTGGTTTGTGAATGTGTGAGTTGAGAGGGGGATGAGAAGAATAAAGTGAGTAGATAGAAGAAGGAATATGTATACTGATAACAGTACAGAGAAAAAATAATCTAATTAATTCAATGTGTTATTAGGGGGGAAAAAAGTGTTGTTTATCTTTTTCCCTGAAGTATTAAAAGTGATGTGAGTGTTGGTGAGCTCTGGAAGTGAGCAATGAAAATGTTACCAGTTGGTTATCTAGCCTGCTTCCTATATACTTATTGTTCTTGTTCGTCACAAGCAGTCGCTCTTCATATAATACATTTCACTGGAACTTGGGGGAAAATACCTATAATAGAATCTACAAAGTTCCAATACAGTGGGCGCATTGCAATATTGTGACTTAATATTTTATTCAAATGCCACTTGTGGATTTTAGACCAGTTTTCTTCGGTTGGTGCGAACAATTTCCCCGCCCATTGCAAATAAATGAATGTTTGAAGTTCTTTTATATTTAGCATTTTTAAGTCACCATATTCATAGTCAGACTCCATTTTTTGTCTTTCTATTTTTTTTTTTTCAAATGCTCGTCGGTTGCTGTATTTTATTTTTCAAATGAATTTGTATAACATTGTGTTGATTTTATTCAATATATTTTCGGGAATGCCAATTGTATGCATAACGAAAATAACATGGCTCACTACAAAAGTGTTTATTTCTACAACCTTACCTTGAATGCTAAGATCTCTTCTGTTCCAGTCCTTTATAGTTTCTGCATATATGCAATTCGCCCATTGCAATTCTATTCAATGGTTTTTGCCATGGTGTCATTTCGAAAATGAATTCCTAGAATTTTAATTTTTATCGACCAATATAAATGGAAGATCTTTTTTCGTTGTTCGCATCCATTAGGGACACATTATCTTTGAACAAATAAATCTAATACTGAATACGGTTATAGCATCACATCCTATCATCCCTCGTTTCATCCTCTATACCCATTATGGCTTTTTTTTTGTAATAAGCACACATATCACTGGTAGATGGTGGGGTTGATGTTTTTTTTTCTCTACATTTTGTGCCTCAGTATCGGGCACTGGAAGAGACAGGAGAATTTTCTCATCAATGGCTGACCAGTCGCCATCATCGGAATTCATCTTGAGGGCAGTAACTGTGAGAAAAATAAAACATACTTTGTTGAAAGATTGGGTGCATTTTTAATGGCAAGAACACTCTGGATAACATCTGGACTAAACTGGAATCCAAAAGTATAACTCTGGTCATCTTATCCATGTAATTGACCAAGCTCAACAGCCTTGCTCTTTCAGTATTTAAAAATGTTGCCACTATAAATGACGCTCCTTCACCATTAGTGCTGCACTTGGGACCTAGCGACCTCCCATCTTTGTCAAAATCAAAACTAAAAGATAATACTCCTGCATAGTTTGACAAAACACACTGCTGTTTTTGAGTTATTGTCTGGATAGATAGACAACTTCCACAGCCCCACAACTCCTCAAGAGAGAGAGAGAGAGAGAGAGAGAGAGAGAGAGAGAGAGAGAGAGAGAGAGAACACACACATGCATGCACGCGTGCTCACGCGACACACACACACACACACACACACACACACACACACACACACACACACACAGGCACAGGCACACACACACACACACACACACACACACACACACACACACACACACACACACACACACACATCCGGTCATATTATGCGCCCGCAGTGGCATTGATCTGTTGAAAGTCTTCTTCTTCTTCTTCTTCTTCTTCTTCTTCTTCTTCTCTCCCCCATTTCCGCGCATACACGCACATACTACAAAACGTGCACATGAGAAACATTGCAAATATACATGCATGAATATTCACACATGCACAATGCACGCACGCACGCGCACGTCAATTTTGTATATTCAAATGTGTACACATAACGTAAACACACACACACACACACACACACACACACACACACACACACACGCACGCACGCGCGCGCACGCACGCACGCACGCACGCACGCATGCACGCACACACACACCTATGCACGCAAGCACACACTCTTGCGCTCGCAATCACAGACATACATACAAACATGCACGCATGTGCACAAACACACACACAAAACACACACACACACACGCGCGCGCTGACACACACGATCGCACGCACGCACGCCTATCCGCACATTCACATGCTTTCACGCGCGCATTTACACACAAAGAGACACAGACACACACAAGCATGCATGCACGCTTACATGTATGCGTTTGCACACGCACGCGAGTGCGTTCCCGGTCTCCTTCATGCACGCGCGCTCGCACGCGCACACACACACACACACACACACACACACACACACACACACACACACACATGCGCGCGCGCGCGCTCACACACACACACACACACACACACACACGCACACACAAGACCCGAATATCGTGTTCCATAAGCCATCCCAAGTAGGTTTCTGACCAAAAAAAAAGTCTTTACAATAAAAACAGTTACTGCAGCACTTTTGCAATGAAAACTGTTATTGTTGTATTTCATTCCAACGATAGTGTCGTGAGCGATCATCAGTAGCATAAACGCTAAACGTCATTTGTGATAAAATCATCAAATGAAAAAGATGATGGAAGGAAAAATTCCGCGAGCTTGCACTGCATGGACAAGGGAAGTACCCGGCTGTTTCTACAAAGTGCCCATTCCCACGACCTACCAGCCCGGGTACAGAAAGTGTAGCCGACATGTAACGGGTTGTTCTCTCCACCGGAGCTGCTCCTTGTTAGCCTCAGCCCAGGACAGGATAGAGTTACCTCATGCTACTGCCTTGTGGCCTGTATTCCACCAGACAAAGGCCTGTCTATCTTCAGACCACACTCAACCACGGCAGGGATGATCTGTTGTTCCTCACGTTTCACCCCATCTCTCTCTCTTTCTTTCTATAAGGAACAACCACCTATCTTACGGTACAGAGATGAGGCATGCAGGCATTGCATATCCCCCGTGTAGTGTAACAACCATTTTCCTTTAATTACTTCGGAACCATCACTGGTATGAAACTGAAATGTTGTGACTATAAGCCTTTTGATGTGAACTTTCCGTGTTGTGGGTTTTCTTTTAAATTTTGAGGCACACGGTTGTGGCTCTCATGTATTGATAATAATAAGATGATGATGGTAGTAAAGACAGTAATAATGGCAGAAGTAATCTTAGTAATATCACTAGTTGGCGGAAAGGAATATAAATGGTCGGAGAATAGAAAGCAAACAGTGCGACTGGATAATTTGAAAGTTATTACTCAGGACTTACCAGGATGTTGAAGTTTAATTGTTGAAGTTCTGGGCGTACGTTAAAAGCAAGCATCAGGACACAGAGGGCGTCTCTCCCCTAAAGAACAAAGACGGGTACTTGAAGAGCGACAGCCTAGACAAAGCGGAGATCCTCAACGATCAATTCAAGTCCGTCTTCACAGAGGAAGACACCACCACCATTCCATCCAAAGGACCAAGCCCGTACCCAGAAATGCCACCAATCACAGTCAGCGTGCCAGGAGTCCGAAAACTTCTTTCAGAATCTCCGCCCTGACAAGGCAGCAGGTCTGGACACAGTCCCAGCCTTCATCCTGAAGACAGCAGCAGAGGAGATTGCGCCAGCCCTGACGACTATGCTCCAGTTGTCCTTGGATACCAATCAGGTACTGGCGAACTGGAAGCAGGCCTACATAGTACCCATCTTCAAGAAGGGTAACCACCAGCTACCAGAAAACTACAGACCAGTTTGCCTCACGTCCATCACGTGCAAGGTCCTGAAACATTCTGCACAGCAGTGTCATGACCCACTTCGACCAACACCAGATACTAAGCGACACGCAGCATGGCTTCAAAAAACAAAGGTCATGTGAGACACAGCTAATTTCAACCATCCACAACATCGCCAGCAACCTAGCCGGGGGTGGGGGTGGGGGGGGTGATCAGGTGGACGTAGAGTTGCTGGATTTTTCCAAGGCCTTCGATAATGTACCGCATCATCAACTACTGAGCAAACTGCACTACTACGGAGTGAGGAACGACACAATCGGCTGGATCCGGGCATTCCTCACCGGCAAAAGCCAGCAAGTGGCCCTCGAAGGTGCACACTCGTCCCCTGCAGCAGCACTATCCGGAGTCCCTCAAGGCACCGTACTAGGACCTCTGCTCTTTCTAGCATACATCAACGACCTGCCGGATGTAGTCACGTCTTCACACAGTGAGTTGTTTGCAGATGACAGTCTCCTCTACAGGAAGATCTGCAGTCGCCAGGACCAAGCCTTGCTACGAGCCGACCTCGCTCACTTGGAAGACTGGGAGAACACTTGGCAAATGAGCTTAACGCAAGCAAGTGCAGCACCACCCGAGTCTCTCCAAGCAGACGCAAGCTAGTTATACAGACATACTATACCCTCCATAGACAAACACTGGAGACGGTGAGCTCCAGCAAGTGGAGAGCAGCGAGATTCGCCTGCAACAACTCCCACGACAGGACGCCAGGTGCCGTGACACGACTGCTTGAGCACACCTCAAGTGGACAGCCTTGAAGAGCGCCGACACCACAACAGGCTTATGATGTTCTACCGCATCCACAATGGGCTGGTAGACCTCAACCACCACATTCTACCGCCCTTCAGACAAACGGACTAGAGGCGCACAGAAAATTCGCTAGGAGCGGGTTACCCATCCAGTACTGTACCACTCCTTTTCTTCCCCCGCACCATCAGGGAGTGGAACCAATTACCAGCCACCACCACGTCAGCACCCTCACTGGAGACGTTCAGGCGCCGCCTGAGCTGCAGTCCCCACTACCTGCAGCCACCCCCAGTCTCTTCCTGAACCCTCCCATCAACCCATGTACATAGTTTTAAAATCATTTTTAAAACAGCCAAGCCTGGGACACCGCAAAGCAACAACGTCACAACGCAGAGCCTACTACTACACCAAAACGGCCCGGCTCTATAACTGGAAGAAAAAGAAGAAGAAGAAGAATGGATATTATTTTGAGGATGCTGTTGGGTAGAGGTACACATGTGCTGGACGAAACCGTGCGCGCTCCCCCTGACTTCAGCTGACGTCTGATCCCAGAGAACATACTCAGATGGGAGGGCTCAATGGAAGTACCTCGAGTCGCTGATGGGTGGGCTCATGTATACCTCTACCCAATAGCATCCTCGAAATGATCTCCATTAAACTTCAACTGCAGGCAAGTCTTGTTTAATATTCAAATTATTCCTCGTCTGCTGAATGGTCAGACTTATACGTGTAGAGAATTTAGCGTCGGGGATCACACGTTTATTCCTTAACACGTCAAGCTCTGAAAAGCAGTCGGATCGTAATGTGAGATTACTTCCCTTTGTCGACAAATGTGTCCAGTACAAACTGGGGAAAACTTTTGGGTCTTCGTAGAACCATTTTGATCATTCTGTTTAATGATCCGGTGATAGAATCTTGAAAAGTGTTCCTGTTTGACCACCATCCCCTGCCTAAAGGATGCTGTCTGTTGGCACACCTCTGCTCAAAGCTGTAGAAGTACTAGCAGCCCGAGTGCTGTGAGCTGAGTACTTCGTTATGTCTATTCCAGCCATAAGCAGCACATCTTTCATCCAGCGAGAAATGGTGTATGTTTTCAGGGGTGCTAAAGGCTTTATGCAACTGATAAATAGTGCTTTACTCATTCGTAGGTGGTCAGCCTTTTTTTTTAAAAAAAAAACTGTCGAAGGTAGTGAACCAGACACAATCTCTTGCTTTCGAAACAAGGCATGACTAAAGGCTTTAAGTGAGCCCATGCTTGGTTTGGTTTTAAAGAGAGCTGAATACAAGTACACACATGTAGACTCACTACATCATCAGCAGTAAGACTGAAGAGTCTATCCTCTCTGACCAGACAGTAAAGCAAGTAACACACGTGTTCTAAGCGTGAGTTTCAAAAGGATGAGTTGTTCTGCATCTGGCCATTGTGCAACCTTTTCAATGACTGTGTTTACATCCCATGTGTCACAGTACTTCTGGAGTGATGGTATATTATTCAGGAGTGATGGTCTATTGTTCATCACACCTTTGACAATTTTACAGACTACAGAGTGTTGACCTACTGTTTCTGCGTTATCAGGACAAAGGTATGCTGAAACTGCGCTCCTAGCTAGTAAATGTACTATATCTAGCGCCTGCAGCATACAGTTTGGCCAAAAAAAGTTTGCATATGCACATGAGTAAAAGCAGTGATTTTATTTATACTTACAAATTTCTGCCATTTTCAATGTAGGCGTTGTAGGACTTATGGGTGCCGGGTCTTTATGAATCCATGGTTAGAGCGACCGAATCTTTTGATAAAACAGAAGTTAAGACATTTTGCCGAGATCTTGCAGACAAGTTGGTATAGCTGACGTTTCTGAATGAGAGGATGGATTACCCCCGAAGGCGTTAGGCAGGTGAAGAAGTCGGCGTCTGCACCTGAATTCTACTTGGGGCAGCAGAGAAGATGTTGAAGAACACCGAACCACGGCTGTGTCGGCCATTTGGGTACCACAATCATCCCCTCTGCATGGTCTCGCCGGATTTTCTGCAGCACCTGTCCTATGATGCTGAAAGGTGGAAATGTTTAGGACTGTAAATGTTCCCAAGAGAGATGGAAAACGCATCAACTGTTTCAGCTTCTGGATTCAGCCTGTACAAAATACATCGCTGCATTTGAAAATTCAATCTAGAAGCAAAGAGGTCAATATCTGAAGAAGCCCTGAGCTGTTGGAAGGCAGACTGCAGAGCCTGCTCATCAAGTTCCACTCAGCATCAGTGTTCTGGCGTCTGGACTCCTTGTCAGCTTCCCTGGTATGTGTGCTTCACCGATCCGGATATTCTTAGAAATACACAATGACCAAATTGTAAATGTGATGTCATTACAGGCATCTGAATGCCTTGTTTCCATGCAATTGATGCAGTTGACTGCTGCTGTGTTGTCTATCATCATCCCTACATGTTGTTTTCCAGCTTCCCTGAAATGACTGCAAAGCAAGTAAAACAGCTTTCAATGCCAAATAATTAATGTGAAAGGCCTTTCATACGGCGACCATTGTCCACTTCAAGCTGTACCTTCATACTCACACCCCCAGCCTGTGCCACTAGCATCAGTGGAGACAATTATATCTGGTTCAGTCCTGCAAATGTCATTCTGTTGTCAGTCACATTGAAAATCCACCATTTAAGTTCCTCCTTACTCTCTTCAGACAACTGCATGAATTGGTCAAAGTCACCTCTGTTCCTCTTCAAAGCTAAGTGTTTTGTCTCTCTCCAGCTGTCTGTAGTAGAGAGGTCCATACTTGACGGCAGCAGAGTTAGTCATAATTTTTTCCTATGAATTGAGCAACCTCACGAATCGTGTGACTATTCATCAAGAAGCTTTTGACAACTAGGCAGTATGCTGACAGCCCTTTCAGCGCTAAGAGTGACTTTCGTGAGACAGAATCTATGATGACCTTAAGGTACTGAATACTTGTTGAGGGCTGAATAACCGACTTCTGTGGGTGAATGATAAACCCTAACTTTTAAAACAAAGCAGTGGTGCCTGTGACATTCTTCATGCAGTTCCTTTTTGTGAGTCCAATCATCAGAGAATCATCCAAAGACCCTGTGGATACATGACCATTCATTCTGAGGGAGGCATAGACAGGTGTTAACAGCTTTGTGAACAAACAGGGAGCTAATGATAAGCATTGGGTGAAACATTGAATTCATTAAGTTGATCTCTCCGTTGGAATTTGACTAGTTTCCTGTGCTGTTCATGTTCTTACACTATAATAGACATCCTTCAGATCAACTGAGGCCATAAAGCAGCCTTTAGTTTTCAGAGTCAAGGCTGTGTTCAGAGTATCCATTTTGAAAAGTTGATAACTGACGTCTAAACAGAATTCTTTTAGATTTAAGATCATCCTGTAAGATCCAGCGTTCTTTTCTCCAGTGAAAACTGAAGAAATAACAGAAATAACTTCACCAGGGCAATGCTCAAGAGGGGGGATTACTTTCCTGGTTATCAACTGTTTAACTTTTGAATCAATAATTTTGCATTCTTTCTTATTTGTGACGTTTCTTTTGTGCAAGATAACTTGGGTAACTGGTCTAAAGGACGGTCAAGTTCAATCTTAATCCCTGCTATCATGCTTAAGATCTCTGGGTCTGAAGTGATTCTAGACCATGCATCTTCAGATTGTCTTAATCTCCCAGCAGTATATTCATGTGTCTGGGGTTTTAAAGATGGAACCAAGCTCACCTATTCCATTGGGAGCCTGGATTCTGATGTCCTTGTTTCTCCTGGAAACAATGTTGTCTTTTTGTTCGGTCTGTTCCTTTGGCCTAAACAATTACCACGCGTGTGACCTGACTCCAAGTGATAAGAACCACTTGTTTGTCCACGATAATAGCAGGCGTTTACCAGTCTGTTGAAGGCTTCAGATTTCTTCTTCTGCAGATCTGGGCCGAGCTTGTTCGCGAGCCGGCCATTCACATTTTCTGCCAGTTCCTCTCTCACTTCTTCACGTGCAGATTTGTCTGTACTGCTCAATCAACGGCCATATCTTCCAGTAAGGTCAAATTCGTCTCTGACTGGTCAACCCTTTTTATTCTGAGACACTAACAGCTGTGCATCTTTTCCCTCCAAATCTTCCAGTTCCCAGTCTTCTCTCAGCTCTGAAACATCACTTTTGTGTTCCTGTTTTGACTCTGAATCGTCAACAGAAATTCAGGCAAATTTGGTGGGGTGTGCGGTCTCATCTTTGTCTTGAAGTTTCCTCTTACGTAATCCCACTAAGTTTCAAATTTTTTGTTCCAGCTCACATCTAGTTCTTGAATCAGGCTTCTAACTGACTCTGGGACTGTTGAGGGCCCACTGCTGTCCATGGGTTCTGAAAGACCCTCTGACATGGCTGCTGAAAGAGCCGCCGACGTGTGCTCAAAAGTACAGCTTCTGAAAGAGCCGAGCACAAAGAATCGATACTACTGGAGCCGATCGGAAAGCCGACCAGTCTAATAGCATTAACTTTGAAACAATAATTCTTAGATGTTAGAATCTAATGATTCTGCTGTGATTATGAGGTTTGTTACTGTCCTGAGAGGAATTGTGAAGGTGTAGAACGTTACCTTGCACTAATTCTGTTTGTATATTCGTCGCAAAAAGATCCCACTTGGCTTTCTTATAGTTAAGGGGTTCTGTAAAATGATATGTTTCTACAATTTTATGTCTCAAGGCTATTTGAAAATGGTCACTTCTATGCAGATCATCATGGAAACTCCAATCAAAGTCCAAGACCAGTGAGGGATCGCATGCCGACAGATCTATGCAAGAAAGTCCCATTTGAAGAATGAAGATATGCTGGAGAGCCATCATTCAGACAACACAGGTCAAGCTCAGAGAAGACATCGTCCAGAAGAAGACCTCGGAGTGAGGAGTCTACACTGCCCCAAAGAGGAGGGTGGCTGTTCAGGTCCTCTTAAAGCAAGAAAGGTCGTGGGAGTTCTTCCATCAGGCTAGCCAACTCTTGTCGACTGACAGATAGCAATTGAGGTATATACAGGAACAAACAGTCATTGTTTCATGTGAAGAGACGCTGGCAGCTAAATCTTGTAGAGAAGAATGAAGGTTGACGGGGCTGAATAACAGAGATTTTTGGGATGAGCAACGAGACCCCACCTGTAATTCCAAGTGCTGTGGGTTGGGCTGATTTTGAAAGTATGTTAAAACTTGAAAGAGAACAGGTCTTCTCCTTGTGAATTTGCCTTTCTGGAAGAGCTTCTACAGTTAGCTTTAGATTTGGGCAAATAAGTTGAAGCTCCTCAAAACTGGAATGCAGACCTCGGATGCTCCAATGGAATATAATTGTGTCCATCGTAAAGGTGATAAGGTGGTGGTAAATAAATCTTTGTATCTCTTAATCATCTCATTCTTAGGGAGAGGACTGATTTCACTCCATGTAAACATCTTCAGGATCGAATAGAACTGCAAAAACTGTGGAGTTTTTTTTTTTTGTCTGCGTTTGTCTCTCAATCCGATGAAATATTAGGCCCTCTCTTTTTGAACGGCGACTTTGCTTTTCCTCCAGAGCTGGCAGCTCCCTTGCTGACATCTGTAGAGTGCCCTTTGGAGGATTTTGATGAGGTGGCCTTGTCTGGAACCTCGGTAATTTCCGCTTTTAGCTGCCTGTTGGTCCTGTAGGTCCTTTGCCTCCTGATGGCCTGGGGGCAGGAGCTGGCTTTGAAGATAGAGCCGCATCTGAAGGTGAAGACTGCTGGATACGGTGTTTCTGACCGAGGCTACAGACTTTTTTTTTTTTTCTGATTATCTCTCTGCAAATGAAGGTCAGACCGTCTGCACGCCAGTGCTACCTGTTGACGGCTTCTTTACTGCAACTGCAAACGAGAGTGCAGCAGTCGGTTGACTCTTCATGGCAATCTTTTTCGCTTCAAAGAAAGGGATTCTCTGTTCCGTCTGGATCCTTTGGATGTCTTTTTCCTTCATCCAGTTTGGGCAGGTCTTTGATGATGATGGGTGGCTGCCTCCACAGTTGGCACAGAATGGTGGACTGTCGCACCCCCCTCGTGGACAGGCTGACGGGAGGTACCACACGCCTCTACTCCTGTGCACCGATCCCTCACATGTCCAAACCTCTGACACTTACAACAGTGCAGAGAGGAAGGGATGATAGTGACACTGAAGGTCTCAGGTATCCCACCTTGATCGTCTCTGGAAGAGATGCAGAGCAAAAGGTCAGGAAGAGGGCATCAGTTGGGACTCTGTCATGGCCCTTGCGTGCAAGAACTCGATGAACGTTGGTCACTCCTTGCGATGCCAGTTCTGCCTTGATCTCTGCCTCCGACACTCCTCTCAGCTCTCGGCATCTGATTATACCCTTGGATGAGTTGAGAGTCTTGCCTGCAGACACCATGATCGGACGATCGACCCAAGTAGTTGGTTTTAACAGCATTTCTGAATGCAGCTTGGAAGAGCACTCAACCAGAAGTGATCCATTCCTCAGTCTCCTCACGCTCTTCGGCTTTCCGCTGAGGCCGTTGATTCTTTTCGAGATCACAGGACTTAAGCCCGACAGAGGTCTGTCCTCATCCGCTCCCTCAAACAATCAGCCAGCTCGGCCAGAGGCCTGAAACGTTTCTTATCTCACATTTTGAGTCCATATCCGTGTCTGTGTCCGCATCTGAATCTTGCCTGCGTCATTTTATGATTTGGAGCCGTACAGACAGCAAGGGTCCTAGGGCCCACCTTGGGCCCACCTAGGTTCTGGCTAGATCCAGCTTGTCCAAGCTGGTACTAGCTAGAACCTAGGTGGACCCTAGTACCCTTGTTGTAAGGTGTGTTTATTAAGTGTTGTGTTTGTGCTTATTTATATTCATCTCCCTCGATTCCCACCTGCCATCGAGTAACAACAAGGGGGATGCCCATTTCATACGGATATCCAGTATATAGGGCACCAGGATTTCGAAAGTGGTACACATAGGCCTGCAAGGCTTCCTGCCACGGAAGCTCCCAAACCCGTTTTACCCCCAGTCGCTGCCTTCTAGCTCAACTACACCGTGCGCACGACCAGCCGCTTGATCGAAGTGGGCCACTTCGATCACCTGACTACAGGAAGTCCAGGCCAAAGAGGTGTGTAGACTCGATGCACCGCAGTCACATCAGCGGTCGCAACCTCCAGGATCCTATACCCATCCACCCCCCCTCCCCCCTGCATATACACGTGTAATATTTTACTATTCCATCATGCCACCGATTATATGTGTACATGTACACATGTAGTACTTCACTATGCCAGCCGATTATACTTATACATATACACGTGAAGCGCGTAATTACCCCCACCATGACAAGCAATTCTGTGTAAAACGCATACACGTGTAATATTTCACTGTTTCATCATGCCATTCGATTACATGTATACGTATATACGTGTAATACTTCATAACTTCATCATGCATGCCCCCAATATGTGTATACA
>JADBJO010000677.1:427500-485000 GCA_016801955.1 Conus betulinus | reverse complement strand
CACAATGTTACACCTGTAGCCGGGCGCTCCGCGCATCACAGTCCTCACCGCAGCCGTCTATGCCGCATTTGTTTCTGCTCCGACTCCCAAAGGTCATTGGCGAGGACAGCAGCCGGGAAGTGGACAATTTTGACTCTGGTGCAAAGCTTGCGCCGCATCTCCAGTCCGCGGACAACAAGGCGGCCACCTCTAGCTGACTGCTTCTTTGGGTGGGCAGGCCGGCCTGGAGGTGATCAGGCTGCAGGCGACAGAGGTGGACTCCCCAGCTAAGATCGTTGGAGAACAGCCCGACGTCATCACCCTGGCCACAGCGTTTTTCACCAGGCAGCATGGCTGGGTCAAGGCCACCAGGGAGTACGCCTCCAATCTCCTGTACCTCTGGTTGCTGGTCAGTCAGTTTGGAGATCAAATGCCGCCCAAAACCATATTCCTGATACATTCATCCGTGGCCTGCGACCAGTTGCACTCGGCAGTGACGTCCGGTGTTTCATCCCGGACAATTCTGCCACCACTTTGAAGCAGCAAAGAAGGAGGCTCAAAGGTGGATGTGGGAGGACACCAACACCAGCGACTACACCTGGGCCACGCTGATGACGCTGTCATTGTCGCCTCCCTTCGCACTCAGCTGAGGGCAATAACAGTTGAAGTTGTCAGCTAGAGACAGGAACTGCGACAGCCACTGCCGCCAGTCCAGCTTCCATATCCACCATGACCACCTCTTCACACCTGTCGCTGCGCAACAAACAAGCACCGACCTAATCTTCCTGACTACCCCTGGTCCAGGAGGTCGAGTCGGTTCGTGAGTCACTACAACAGGCAACGACCGGGCAGGTGCTGACTCAACAGCCTGACCACTGCTTTGCCCTCACACCAAGGAAAAGGCGATGACGACGACGACGCCGACGAAAGAGGCCTGTCCACCTGCTACGGGCCCGTGCCCAGTTGGCACCATCCTGACCTGCAGCTTCTGCAGGTGGCAGGGCACCACCAGGAGCAGGCACGATCCAGCTCACACAGCCGACTTCCAATCAGCAGAGCCTCCTCACAGCCTCCCCACATCGTCGTCATCACTCACGGCAAGGTGGCATAGCAGGAGGTGCTGTGGATCTCTCTTGAAGGATGTTGATGTGACAGGTCAACGTCAAGCGGCGCAGTCAAACTTCCAGCCACTGTGGAACAAAGCAAGGCACCAGCATCATCCAGACATCTGTCTGAAACGGCTGAACAGAAGAAGGAAAAAAACCGACAACAAGCAAGCTACCTGACCAGTCCCTACCTATGTGAAACGACTACCTGGGTGCCTCTCTCACAACGCAGGTGCAGACCTCACCCTAGGCTGCCAGCTTCCAGGTCCGCCAGAAAGCTGGCTCTTCCTCCTGCACTTTGCTGCAGTTTCAGGACGTTTAACTCTACCGTCTACTAACTGACCACGGACTGGCATCTTTACTCTTTTCAGTGTTGACACTGCCTACAATAATCATTATTTTGATAGTACTACAACTGCTATTAATGATAATGATAGAATAAATGAACGATATGACAATAGTAATAATGATTACAATGATGATGATGATGATGATTATCGCAATAGTAGTAGCGGTGGCAGTAGCCGTAGTAGAAACAGTATTAGGGGGAGAGCAATAGAACTGATCAATGAGTAAAACAGCTAACAGTGTCATTGAAACAAGGGAACAGAGAGAGAGAGAGAGAGAGAGAGAGAGAGAGAGAGAGAGGCATACGAAAAAGGGGTATACAGAATTGAAAGAAAACCAGATTAAGAAAAGGGAATGGATGGATAGATAAATGAGTAAATAGATTGAGAAAGAAAATGGAGACGGTGACAGGAGGGGAGACGGGAAAGTAGCTGTAACATAATTATACACGAGGTAAAATAATGATTAGTACGGTAGCATGTCTGTGAAGAGTACTGTGGGCTGGTGCTGTAAAAGTGAACAGGCACATGGTACTATTGAATGTTGATGCCAAGTGGGCGGAGGGTCCCAAATGTGACAATAAAATGTGATTGCTGCAAGGTACGCTCAAAATTGCAACTAAGTGATCACCGCAGCACCAGAACTTGGGCGTGATTGATGCTGTGCTGGGATGGTTGAGATGTACAGCAACTGGTTCAGGTCGACGATGGCAGATGTTGTCCTGGAGATCAAAGACGCGAGAATCGAGTGTATGGGATGCCTCACCTACGTAGATCTTACCGCACAGTTCACGGTGGATAGCTTACAAGATGTTGCAGCTCTGACAACAGAATGTGTGTTTGATTTGATATAGCCTTTGGGGCCATGTACGACGGTGTCTAGTTTGGTGAGAGGAGAGATTCTGGGTTTTGAGCAGGGAAAGGTAGCCTACCGGGGTGACTTAGGTGTGATGATTTTGTTCAGTTTGGAGTGAACAAGGTGGTCTTTGAAGTTTTCGTCGTACCTGCAAGTAATGATGGGTTTGGTCTCAAAGGCAGGTTTTGTGTGACCTTCTACCATGAGCCATTTGGACTTGAGGGCCTCCTAACACAGACAATAATTACAGTTGAATGGGAGAAATTCTACAATGGAGTCCAAATAATATGCTAGCATCTAATCCACGCCCACAAGGGGAGGCGAGAGGTATTTCGGGCATACGAGTAGAGTCATCTCCCTTCATAAAACGTATCTGGCTCAAGTATGACAATAATTTGAGTCTTTTGTCCAAAATCACTCGCCTTTATACACGTACGCTACTTTGAAGGTAAGTGAAGTGATTTGGGCCTCAGACAGACTGATACAGAAACAAGGTGAGACGGAAACGCAGAGACAGACAGACAGACAGAGGCAGAGACTGAGGGACAGAAAGAGACACTATGAGAAAAACAGAGAAAGGGAAGGAAAGATAGAGACAGAAAGACGGAGACATAGACACCTAGAGAGAGAGAGAGAGAGAGAGAGAGAGAGAGAGAGAGAGAGAGAGAGAGAGACTACGAATGATTTGTGTGTTGGGCTATTTTATTTGAAATAAATATATCAAGCACTAGAATGACTCATCTTGACACAGATACTGGATCACAACATTAATTAAGTAACGATTCAATCATATTGTGACAGTCCACTTGGTCACCGAGCATTGTCTTGGCAACAGAGTCAACAAGCACAGTCATGGTGGATCCCAAGGAAGATTTCCTTATGGACAGCAGCTCAGATGTTGGCGATGACTTCTTTTGACATCAGTGAAGGCCCTGAGATGACTACTTTCCTGATCATATCCACGGAACATGCCATGATGTCTGTGTATGCAATGTCTGGTTGTGTTGTACCTGTGGCTCAAGGAATTAATAATCAATATCAACAATATCTCTACTCTCCACGCTAGACTTCTGTTGATTGATTGTCGACAGTCATTGCCAATTTTGCCTTTTGTGTTATTTGACACTGTTTCAG
Organism: Conus betulinus; assembly: GCA_016801955.1. NCBI lineage: Eukaryota > Metazoa > Mollusca > Gastropoda > Neogastropoda > Conidae > Conus > Conus betulinus. The sequence goes on along the minus strand of JADBJO010000677.1, from coordinate 481,578 downwards.
AATCAAGTTCAGAATCAGATCTGCTGATCAGTTCACATTCTGTTTCACTATAGCAGTCTGTCTGATCGTCTACGCTGGTAATATTCAGACGCTGCCATGATTCTGTTTCTTCTTCTACAGTTTTATTTTTAATTTAAAAAAAAAAATGTTCACTAATCATGGGACTGTGCCTTGTTGTTTACGATCAATATGCTGATCATTTGCATAATTGAAATTTTCAGATTCATGTGTGTCAGAATGGATCATTTTGCCTTTCTCTGCATCTGGATTATCATGGATCATTTTGCCTTTCTCTTCATCTGTATTATCAGACAGACTTGGTGGATTTGGCAGAAATAATCCATAGGCTATGATAATCCATCACTGGTCATTTTCCAAGGTCTGGCCAATGTGTTGGCCCAGTGCATAGATCAGACAACTGCTAAGTCATTGCTATGAGACCCTCCTCTTGCATTCTCTCATCTTAATAATCAATGTGCAGGATTAATGTGGATGACAATACACACAGCTTACTATCCTCGGTGAATATTGGAAAGAATGAGTAAAAAACCGAGTTGTGATAAATGTTACTTACCTGTTGTGCATTGTCATCCCACAGTGCCATCTTTAGATATTTGGTCCCGTCTGCTTGTGCGTTTGCTGACATGTCAAAGTGGGTTTTCTTCAAAACTTTGCTCTCGATAACTCCTTGATAAAATTGGCATAGGTTTGGTGTCATCCAAAAGATCCCTTTGCCTTAGGTCTATGACGATTACAGGGCAGAAAAACCCATCCTGTATAAGATTCAACCTATTGTTCAGACAAATCTGGCTTCCCATATTAGTGGGCTCTCATGCTACCTGATTCCTCTTGGTTGCAGTGACCTTCACCTTCCTCATACATGGATAGTAACGGTCTGCCAGAGTTTGTGTGTTCAAAGTGATGGGACTCTCTCTCTCTCTCTCTCTCTCTCACACACACACACACACACACACACACATTCAAACAGATTTCTCTCTTTTCTTACACATGCCCACATTTTCCCCTTTCCCCTCAACGCATAAACACACGTAAAACATACACTCACAACAGAAGCTATGTCATTTTCAAACAAATGCATGTTTTTATTTCGAGTTTAAATTAAGCCAAAACTTTTCGTACAATATTGCATGTGGATGGAAAAATCCAAAACATTAAAGGCTTTCACAAAATATACACAACATCAAAAAATATTCTAGACACGTTCAGCAGTTTGGAAGTGTTATCACAATAGGACTAACATGTAAAGCATGTTCACTTTCTGTGTAATGTACATGTATTAAAAAAGTAAAAACAATCCAATGCAGTAAAAAATACTTTGGTTAGATTTAAAAAGTCAACAGCATGTTGATAACAAGGAAGCGTTATCACTATATATCATGATTCATATACTGAAACAACAACAATAGAAAAATTTCAACCTGTTCAAACAAGTTAAATGTTGAAAGCTAAGGCTGAAGGTTGAATGCTGATGGCATGATTTGGCTATTTGTAACTCAGATGTACTGCTTAAATGACAGTAGCAAATACATAATTATGGCATTATAACCTGCTAACTACACAACATATCATGAAAAAAATGTCACCTTGTCTGTTAGTGGTCAACACTGCATTTCTTTTTCAATTTAAAGCCTAACAACTAGTCTCATTAAAAAAAAAAACGAAAAAAAAAACAAACAAAAAAAAGCAACAAAAAACCCCCTCTGTATCCCATAAAACTCTACGCTCTAATCCCTCGTCCTGTCCCTGCATCATGAAAAAGAAGATCCCCCCTCCCACTCCCACTCCTATTCTGTACCACATATCCCCCCCCCAACCAATTGTCCACTGGTGGTACAGAGCAACACACCACAGCCAACATTTTCATACCTTCTGACAATTCTCACCACAGACAGAAATGAAAAGTAACACATCTGTGAAAATGCTACCTGGGAACACACACACAACCTGTGATCAAATGGATAGAAAATATTCCACTGCAGACGTACGTGGGTACTCTTGATATGTACAAAATTTGCCGTTCTCATTCAAAGCCCAACACAGAATTTTCTTTCACTTTTTTTTTTTCTTTTTCTTTGAGTAACAGATTTCTTGGGAGTGGCTGGTAGGAACAAACAACAGGTGACAATAGGAAAAAAAATCATAGATATTTGTGCATGCAATGAACTGAGGAGCGACAATATTTCAGAAATTTGAAAAAACAAAACATACAGCTGTGTTTTTGTACACACACAAGAGAAGAAACCCCAGTCATATTTCCTGTACTGGAATCGTCTTTCAGTTCAGCTAGAGACTTGTGTGTGTGTGTGTGTGTGTGTGTGTGTGTGTGTGTGTTTGTGCTCTTTATGACATTAACAGAAACACATAAACTACCAAAAAAAAAAAGGATTATATTAGATGCCTGAAGAAAGGATTATAACAAAAGCATCTTCCTAAAATACACCACAACGCAGACTCCACAATAGTCTCTGTGGCAATCACAACACAGAACAATTCTTCAAATGGGAAAAAAATTTCTGAAAATGACTGACAGAGTAACACTTTTGAGATGAACACAGTTCCTAGCAATCAATAAAAAAAGCCCTCCACAGCACTTTACTTTTAAGAAATAACAACAGGTGTGTCTAACATCCATACACATATGTTCAGTGGTGTGTTTAGGCATGTGTGTGTAAGTTTACAAACAACCATCACCTCACAAGTCACCAGGAGAAATGTTGGCGGCTACCCACTCATTTCAATTTTTTTTCTTAGGCCCCCGCCCTTGGTCTTGCTGCCCTGACTGCCCTTGGAGGGGGGACGACTCCCGGCACCTCGGCCGCTCTGCTGACTGGGTGGCTTGGAGCCGGACTGTGCTGCGGCAGCGCTGGCACCATCGCTTTCTGCTTTGCTGGCTTTCATGTCAGCCTCCACATGGAGAGAATCTTCCGCACGTTCTGAAAACGTGGTGGAACGTTCTTCCCAGCTGGTCTTGGTGCCGTGTGCTGGTTCTGGTTCGGACTCTGCCTGACCTCCTCGGCCATCTGCATCTTCTCGGACCGGTGTACTGGGCTGTACATTTTCTGAAGAACGTGTGGTTTCTTGTTTGTGACCATCAGGTCCTTCATCTTCCTGCTTCATCTTGGAGCCGGCGGAACGGAGTGATCCAGGGTGAGGTGTGTGCTCTCGGCTTTGATGTCCCGCTCCAGCGTCTGACGGAGGGACTGGGGCTGCCTTCTGCATCTTCTCTGCTTCTTCTACCTCATCCTTCTCCTTCTCCTCCACCTGGTTCTCCTTGAGTCAGCCAGGGCGTGGTCATCGCCCCTCTGGTTTTCTCCCTGCCGGTTCAACTGCTCGATTTCAGGTTCCTCTCCCGAGGGCTTGGCTTCTCTTTCTTCTCACCCCCTTCCTCCGTTCCTTCCCCAGTCTTCCCCTGGGCCTTGTCCTGCTCTGCTTCTTCCGGGACAGCAGCCTGACCCGTTTCTGATTCCTTTCCGCGAGAGTGCATGCTGGCCTGGGATTGAGGTCGACGAGGACCTTGAGAGGTCGCGCTCCCGGGCCGGGATGGGGGTTTAGGTGCCCTGGACGCCGACGGTGGACGACTGCCCTGTTGCTGGGCAGAGGAGGGTCGGGAGGGAGACGAGCGGGGGTTCCACAGCGCCTGTCACCTGCTCCTGACTGCCTTTGATCATGGCTGGCTCACGAGTCAGGCCCAGCCCCATGGGCAGCGGGGAGGCCTTGGGCGTCATGGGTTTGTACGACAGCTGGGACTGCTGGGTGTGGGCGGAGATCTGAGAGCCGGTCTCTCCTGGGATCTCCTCATCCTCGTCCTCCTCCTGCTCCTCCTCCTCTTCCTCCATCTGCTCTTCCTCCTCTCCTCGGAGCGTGGTGGGGGCAGACGCTGGAGCAGGAGGTAGGATCTGGACTTCTTGCTGGCTCCTTCGGGCAGACCTGAAGGACACACATACAAATAGGTAGAGATGAAAAAACATGTTCTGGGTGGAAGGCAGACCTTAAGACCTTAAGTGCACACATACACAGCTAGAGATGAAAAAAAAAAAGGTCTAGTAGAAGTAAGGTAAGGAAAAAAGTAACATTCTTTGTTTTTCTACCATACACAGCTTTTTTTTTTCTACCAGCACAGAAGACAACCTCTGATCTTTAATTCTATGTCTTCAATAAAAATGATCTTGACAAACAACACAAGGACATACATCAATGTGTACCGGCATATAAGATTAAAAAAAAACAAAAAAAAACATGCCATCAAGTGTCCGTAAATATTCTTAAAATCAATAAACCACTTTCCATACATGCATACTTTTACATTAAGTTTCTTTAAAAAAAAAAAAATTAACAGCATGAAAAAAACTGAGGACTTAGAATTTAAAACTAGTAACAACTCAGTCCCAATTATATAAAATTATTAAAACTATGAAATCAGCTTAATGATGAAGAATTGCACCAATATCATTCAGATACAGTATTCACCACCATTTGATGAGGTAAAAAAAAAAAAAAAAGTCCACAACCCTCCAAATCCAGATGCAGAAATCCACAAAAAATGAAAAAAGAAATAATCCTGGTTGCTTAGGATTAAAAAGGCTTTCAAAAAAACAAACAAACAGAATAATATTCACTAGGGATTCAGGCCCACAGGAAGGGTCAATACAGAAAACAAGGGAATGAGGTTGAGAGCCAAGCAACGACTAACACAAAACACACACAAACAAAAAAATAGAAAAAAACAACAAAAAAAAAAAACAATCTGGGAGATAGCGGGATAGAAGATGAGGAAAGAGAGATGAAAGGGGAGAGAGGAGAAGAAAGAATCGATGAATATCATATACAGCTGAGTAAGTGTGTGTGTGTGTGTGTGTGTGTGTGTGTGTGTGTGTGTGTGTGTGTGTACGCGCCCATGTGTGTCAAAATGTAATGCGTTAAATTATGTGTGTACATGCATAGAACATGTACATGTTCATATGCATGTGTATCATGTATAAAGAAGCAACTGAACTTTCCTTGCAAACCAACGTTATTTCCCACGTGCAGGGAGAATTCACTCACACAGCTGCTGTGCATATAGCATCACCGTTTTAACATCACCATTTAAAAAAATGGATTTTTACCCTGGATACATCTTAAGACTGTAATACTGGAAAAAAAAAAACGATGAAAAGTTTGTGATAAACCAATAAGATGATCTCTGATTATCTTTTTAGTTTGAAAGTCGCACATGGCCCAACTGTATCTTTTCTCTGTCTCTGCCATGAGAATGGGAATGAAACAGTTCTGATATACAATTATTCTCCGCACAACTACCAGTCAATTACACAAAAAAAAATAGTGAAATGGTTTAAATAACAACACCACTTAAAGAGTGCTGCATCAAGTACAAGAACACAAATGCACCAGGAGATAACACGCATACACAAATAGATGACACACATATAAACAAATAGACAACATGCATATACCTAAAGTACCGCATAAACATTGTCTACAGAGTATACAAAAACATAATGGGTTCTTCAGAGAATAATGACATTTTCACAACGGCGCCCACAGCGAATCAGTGTTTACTTTTTTCTTGTTTTCTTTTACTTATCTGCATACGCAGGCTGATACTTCTGCGGACACTCCCTGTATAGACAGGCAAAGTTTAATCCCATCTACGCAACAAAGGGAGTGGAGTTTTGTGTGTATGACCGTTTTTTGATCCCGCCATTAAGCCAGCCATACTCCAACTTCAGGGAATCACTGAGAGTGAGAAAATGTTCTCGTGCTCAGTCTCTTGTCATGACTGTAATTAGGTCTCAGTTCAGTTCACTGTCTAGTCCAAAACTTCCTGTTAACTGCTCAAATTGAGGGATGAAAAGATACAGAAAAATGAGGGATGAAAAGATAAGGAAAATATACTTTTAAAAGAGGAAAATAATGCATAAATTTTCACTGACCTTTTAAAACAAAGTAACGTCTGGACACACTATCAAAACCCAAACCTTGGAGTCCATAGTGGCATTGCAAAATATTTGTATGGCAACTTATTTCTCTGTGATTTTCTTTTTCCAGAAACATGAACTATGTTCAATGTTTAGCAAAACTTGCCGTTTGTTTTTTGTTCACTGCACAGTTTAATTTTGTATTTTAACCCTTGGACTCCTGGAACAGTCACTGCTTCTGATCTTGTCACATACCAGAGCCAATCATGGCTTTTTCAAAACAAAACAGACAAAACTCCTTCCTTCTTTTTAACTGGATTTTTTTTCCCCTTGAAATTTTTCTGATGTATTTGTGTATGAGACTATACAGATAAAAAAAAAAAAGTTAACAATGTACGCTCTTTTGAATCCAAAATCAATTTGGGAGGGGGGGGGGGGGGGGAGGGGAGGGGAGCTGCTTTTAACCTTTGGCCCTGAAACTATATAATTTCATGAGCAGCGCTTGACTGTATGATATGTGGGACAAACATGTACTGAGTCCACACGTCCATTTCATGTTAACTCTTTACTGCCAGTGTGGCGCTTAACCCTAACCTGACAGAGACCGCACAAAAGCTTTCAGAATTTTTCTGAATAACTGCCAAAAACAGCCGGTCTCTATCACACAAGCAAAGTAGCTAATTTTAAGAATATTTCCCTAGTGGTTCAAGTGCACGATTCCTCCCTGTTAGCCAATGTTAGATGTACATATGGACTACCTATGTATTTGAGAAACAAAACAAAAGAGAGCAAGTAGAAATTAAGCCTTTACACACACAGAATTCACTGATGAACAGAAAAAAAAATCTTTTTTTATTCTACAACAATTTTCTATCCTTTCTATCTTTGTTCAGTTTTTTTTTTCTTCTCTCTCCTTCCTTCATTACAGCATGAAATTAAATATTTCTTTTTCTAAAAAACAATTTTTTTTTAAAAGTGAAAGAGCTTTCACACGTGCACTGACCTCTGTCCAAAATGAAGGCCGTGTTTGACAGTGTCCACTTCTCCACAGGATTGGCACAGTTGACCGGCAGCATGCACACCTGGATCTGCCGACTCTGTGGACAACAGAAACAGCATGGCCAGTGCACACACAAAAAAAAGCCTACACATTCTGAAAAAAAAGGAACGTTGCGCGGGGTTGGGTTTGATGATGGGGCAGATGTAGACACAGGGTATGTGAAATGGGGAGGACCTGTATCGAAAGGAAAGATACTTGGTATATATTGACAAGAAACAAATAGCCCTCCCTTTGCAGACTTATTTTTTCAATAATATTTATGCTCTGCCTAAAAAAAAAAGATTACTTCCCTTAATCAAACATTTTTGTCTTTGTCGTTGCTGGATTTACCTTCCAAACAAAGGCTTCCATCCATTTTCAAGAATGTTTGGAGGCTTTTACGGAAATGTTTCACCATATTTTGAAAAAAAAAAAAAAAAAAAAAGTGTATACACAAGAGCAAAATTCATCAAACTCACAAATCTGAAACAAAACAAGATAACTGCATTTCTATTATTATATTTTTTTTTTCTTCCAACAGCATACAGATCTATCTGCCACTACCTTTAATTTTTCTCAAAACCAGATTCAAATTTATGTTATCTTACGTTGTCTTGTGCTTCAAATCTGATCGGAATGTTGAACCGTGCCAGGTCTGCACCAGTGAATGAGGCTCACATCTTTTCTTCACACATTCCCTTCACAACTCTCCCGAACTCAAACACACACATATTCTGTACGTCAGATGACCATTCTACTCCCCTCTGAACTGCTTATTTGTACAATAATTGCATTTTCTCTCAAACCCCCTGAACTGCCCATTTGTACAATAACTGCATTTTCTCTCCAACACCAAAACAGATGGTACATGCTCACAACCTGATGTGCAAATAGCTCTACGCAGACACACAGACGACCCCCACGCCTACCTTATTCATGTACACAGGACAGTCGTACACCCCTGGCGCGCTTTCCTCTCTGTCGCTCCTCTCTCCTGCCACAGAGGCTGTGTTCTGAGATGCTGGTTTGGGACTCTGTACCGACGGCTCTTCCTTCTTTGCCGACGATGGTTTCTCTTGGGCCTTCTCTTCCTTGCCTTGCTCACCAGCTTCCGTTTTCTCCATCTCCTCGCCGGCCTTGTCTTCCTTATCTTCAGCCTTTTCTGCAACGTCTTTGTTGTCAGAGGTGGTGCTGTCCGTTTGGGGGCGGTTGTTTGGGGGAGGCGGTACCCGCAGTGGCACCGTCGTCTTCATCAGCGCCGTCGTAGTCTCTGTCTTCGGGGGAACGTTGCTCAGGGTTGGTTTTGATGATGGGGCAGATGTAGACACAGGGTATGTGAAATAGGGAGGACCTGTGTCAAAAGGAAAGACTCTTGGTAAATGTTGGACAAGAAATCGAGAGAGATGGGGGTGGAAAGGGGGAGGGGGAGTGCAAGAGATGGAAGGAAGACAAAGAGAGAGAGACAGAGAGAGCTACTGAGCGAGAGAAGGGGAGCAAGAAAGAGAGAGAGAGAGAGAGAGAGAGAGAAAGAGAGAGAGAAAGAGAGAGAGAGAGAGACTGAGTGAGTGAGGGAAAGAGAGAGCGAAACATAGACAGACAGACAGACAAGATTTAGAAGAGACACAGAGAGAGACAGAAGGACAAAGAGAGAGAAAAGGCTCAGAACTACAGCACCACAGCACTGGCCACTGCTGCAAACCTTCCAGAAAAAGCAACAGATCCGAGTCCACGCTCTACATCTGGCATGCGTGTTGAATTAAGGCGCCAGCTTAGACGTGTCGCACGATACATGAAGTCCTCCAACAGTATTATGACCATTATTTTAGCAAGACCTCACAAAAGAAGGCTTTTCCAGTTCAACCCCCCCCCCCCCCCCCCCCCCCCCCCCCCCCCCCTTAGAGACAATGTTTCTGAGCATTCCTGGTCTTTGTCAGTGACTAGATTCATTTCTCTGTGAAGGTTCCCTAAACACCTTTGATGACCATGCGTAAGGATTCCTACAGGACAGACCATGCTCTTCAGAGGTCCTAGTATATCTCATTGTTAGTACTTCAATGTTATCCCAAACTCTCCAGTCCTCTCTCCATGCACACCCACACAGTCCCTTGGGGTCAGGGCTCATGTAACCTGTTCACCTGATGTATCATCGTCATCATCATCAGTAGGTCATTATTACAATTACCATCAGGAACTGATGTTTAAAAGTCCTCACTCCACACATTCAGTTGGACTCAACGTTCTTGTTAGGGTGATATGTTATTTTTGTTATTATCATAATAATAATAATTATTATTATTATTATTATTATCATTATTATTATTAATATCATTATTATTATTACCATTTTTTTTTATTATTATTATCTTATCATCATTCATAACTTGATCCCCAAATTATCTCCCATGCATGCCTACACACTCGCTTGCGTTCATCCAATTTGTTCCCCTGATGTACGGCCATGATCATTTGGAACTGTTACTGTTATCATTAGGATCAACAAGAATTTGATCCCTACATCCTCTGTATCTTTATACCCACACGCTCACTGATCTGGCTTGTATGGCTGAGAGCTTATCATTATCCTTGTCTTTATTATTATCACCATTATGATCATCAAGAATTGATCCCTACATCCTCTCTTATCTTTATACCCACACGCTCACTCATCCGGCTTGTCTGGCTGAGAACTTTTCATTATCCTTGTCATTATTATTGTTACCATATGATCATCAAGAACTTGATGCCTATATCTCTCCATTTGCACATCCACATACTGAATTGGACTCATCTAATGTATCCTGTTGATAACTTATCATCATCATCGTTATTATTATTATTATTATTATTATCACTGTTATAATTTTCAACAACTTGACACCATCCTCTCTGCATGCACATACTGATTTGGATTCATCTAGCTTGTCTGGTTGATAGCTTATCAACGTTGTTGTTGTTGTTACCATTATCATCGTCAAGAACTTGACACCTATGCCCTCTACGTTCACATGCACACACCGACTTGGACTCATCCAGCTTGTCTCAGCGTATCATGATCATTATTGTTACCATTGTTGGGGGCCGGAATAGCTCAGTTGGTAGAGCTCCGGACTCGTGATCCTGAGTTACGGGTTCGAATTTCGGTACAGGGGGATTTTTCCCTCGGAGTTAACATTGGTTCTGTCTCCATTCCCCATACAGTCCTTCGAATGAGACCATAAACCGAGGTTCCGTGTGTGAATGCACGCATAACATCTTACACACACGTAAAATCCCATCACCAACTTTCGGAAGAGAAGGCCAGTTTGGCCGTTGGTATGGATGACACACGTTACACACAGCATGCACCCTGCGTGAGAGATTGAAAGAATGGAGGAAGTAAGGAAAGAGTGAACGATATTGAACGATATTGACTGGATGACACGGGAAAGACTGAATGAAGCGCCAGCTGGCCGCTCTTCAGTCGGCACTACCCAGGTAGGCAGCCCGTTGTGTAAACGAGTGTGGATTGTAAAGCGCTTAGAGCTTGGTCTCTAGCCGAGAATAGCGCTATATAAGTATTCATTATTATTATTATTATTCATTACCATCATCAAAAAACTTCATGTATCCTGTCTGTATGCATATGCACACACTGACTTGGACTGATCTAGCTCGTCTGGCTGACAGGTTGTAACCATTATCATCATAATAAAAAATGGACACATCTTCTCTATGTGTACAGCCATGCAGATACTTGGATTTATCTAGCTTGTCTTGCTGATAGCTTATCGTTATCACTATCATCATCAAAACAGATACATCCTGTCTACATGTTCATCATCATACTGACTTGCACTCATCCAGTCTCTGTCTGTCTGATCGCTTATCATCATCGTCATCATCATCAAAAACTTTGACGCATGCTGTCCACATGTTCATCATCACACTGACTTGGGCTCATCCTGTTTATCTGGCTGATAGCTCATCGTCATTGTTACGTCATCAGGGGGCCCGGAATAGCTCAGTGGTAGAGCACTGGACTCGTAATCTTAGTGATCCTGGGATTGCAGGTTCAAATCTCCGCTGAGCCGTTTCCATACAAGGGGATTATTCCCTCAAGTTAACGTTGGTTCTGACTCCATTTCCTATACAGTCTTTCGAATGAGACTACAAACCGAGGTTCTGTGTGTGAACGCATGCATAACATCTTGCATGCTTGTAATCCCATCACCAACTTTCAGAAGAGAAGGCCAGTTTGGTCATTGGTATGGATGACACATTACACATAGCATGCACCTTCCCTGAAGCTGGAGTATGGCTGCCTTAATGGCGGGATACAAAATAGTCATACACACAAAACTCCACTCCATTTGTTCGGTAGATGGCATTAATCCTCGCCTGTCTATACAGGGAGTGTGTCCGCAGGAGTATCAGCCTGCGTATGTTGAAAAAAAAAAAGTTACATCATGAATATCATGAATAACTCAACAAGAAGACCCAAGCGGTCGAAATGCGTTGCGTCTTGTCCTGTGCTATGTTTGTCTGTGTCCTTGGTGGTAACTAACCCCCTCTCTCTTTCTATGTTTTGACAAAAGCTGTCAACACGTTTGTCATCACACTGGCTTGGACTCATCCAGTTTGTCTGGCCGATAGCTTATCATCATCATTAAAAAACTTGACAAAAGCTGTCAACACATTCGTCATCACACTGACTTGGACTCATCCAGTTTGTCTGGCTGATAGCTTATCATCATCATTACCATCATTAAAAACTTGACAAAAGCTGTCAACACGTTCGTCATCACACTGACTTGGACTCATCCAGTTTGTCTGGCTGATAGCTTTTCATCATCATTATCATCATTAAAAACTTGACAAAAGCTGTCAACATGTTCGTCATCACACTGACTTGGACTCATCCAGTTTGTCTGCTGATAGCTTAGCTCATCATCATCATCATCAAAAACTCAACTAATGCTGTCAACACGTTCATCATCACACTGACTTGGACTCATCCAGTTTGTCCTGCTGGAAGTTCCAGTCCGCCCCCTGAAGGTAGATGTCGTTGACGAACAAGCCGCCTTCATCCACATCAAACTCCGCCACATCCTGGCTGTTGAGGACCACGCATTTCAAGGTGATCTGTAACACATCATCCACAGGCCTCATGAGCCACAAACAAAGGAATTTCAAGGTGATCTGTAACACATCATCCACAGGCCTCATGAGCCACAAACAAAGGAATTTCAAGGTGATCTGTTATACATCACCTGCAGGCCTGGTGAGCCACAAAAAGAATTTCATGATCTGTAACACATCATCCACAGGCTTGGTCAGCCACACACACACCACACACATACACACACAATGGCATTTTCCTGTTGCAGGGTGGTCAGGGTGGTTGACCTGAGGTCGACTACACCTCCCACTAATAGTCTTCCCCCCCTATCCCTCCTCCCCCTCCATGTACACACACCTGACTAACACTCTTGCATGACCCTCTCTTGTCTGGGGTGGGTCAGCAAATCCTGAGAAGTGACCACACCTTCCACCACCCTCCCCCCCCCTCCCCCCCCCCCCCCATCCCCCATCCACACACACACAACATCCCTACCCTCCACCATCTCCCCATTCCCTATCCCTTCCACCTTGATACAACCACCTACATGATCCACACAGTGTGATCAACATGGCCTCCTGTACCATCTCCTGACCATCAGCAAGCCCGAGGAGAGACCCCCCCCCCCAACTCCCCCCGTACACAACATCCCTACCCTCCACCATCTCCCCATTCCCCATCTCATCCACTTCTCCACACCCACCTACATGATCCACACCATGTGATCAGCATGGCCTCCTGTGCTCTCTCCAGACCATCAGCAAAGCCCGAGAGTGACCATACCTGACCATACCTTCCACCCTCCCCAATACCCCCCCCCCCCCCCCCCCCCCCCCCCCCCCCCCCCCCCCCCCCCCCCCCCCGATGACCCTATCCCTCTTCCTTGCTCCCTCACACACACTGGCAATCGATACTCTTGTTGACCTGCGTGGCTTTCTCCTCTTGCCAGGACTCACCAAGGCCTGAGGTGTGACAAGATTTTCCATTACCACCACCACCATTTTGCCACTCCCTCCTCCACTCCATTGTACACACACACACACACACACACACACACACACACACACACACGTAGCCCCCTCATCTCATCCCCCCCCCTCCTTCCCCTCTCCTCCCAAGACACACCTGGTCGACACTCTTGTTGACCAGCACGGCCTTCTCCTGTCTGAGGGCGGTGAGCAAAGCCTGGGGGTTGACCAAGCCTCCCAGCCACACCGATGTCAGCCGGCCCCGAGCCACGGATGGACTGCTCCACCATGTGACCGTTGTCGTCGAACGCGGGCACCATGCGTCTCTTCACCCAGCCGTGCAGCTGCTTGTGACGCTGGACCAGATCTGTGGACGGTGGAAACAGTCGTGTGAAAGAATCGATCTCAGAACAACCACAGAAGCAAGGTCTTCAAGATTCATGATCGATTTCCCCATTAGTGGCCTGAGCCCACCACGCACGCACCCACACAGACACACACACAAATATCATTCTCATCTTCTCCTGACATTAAATCACAGAAGGGCCACATGACGGACACTTCAGCAGTCAGAAGCCTCCTCAGCGGTCTAGCCTTGGTCATGAACAACTGCGGTGTTGTCACCAACTCTGTCCTTTGTGTCATCTATTCATAACTCCTTTGTTTTGCCTCTGTGATGTCCACCATCCATGCTCACCTGTAGGATGGTCTAGAGCTAAACATTATGACAGGATCCCCATCCACACCAGCCAGTAACATCAGGGAGTGGGTGCAGGGCTGTGTGCTGACATACACTCACCATCTAGCCAGTAACATCAGGGAGTGGGTGCAGGGCTGGGTGTTGACATACACTCACCATCTAGCCAGTAACATCAGGGAGTGGGTGCAGGGCTGGGTGTTGACACACACTCACCATCTAGCCAGTAACATCAGGGAGTGGGTGCAGGGCTGGGTGTTGACATACACTCACCATCTAGCCAGGACATCAGGGAGTGGGTGCAGGGCTGGGTGTTGACATACACTCACCATCTAGCCAGTAACATCAGGGAGTGGGTGCAGGGCTGTGTGTTGACATACACTCACCATCAAGCCAGGACATCAGGGAGTGGGTGCAGGGCTGGGTGGGCTGGGTGACATACACTCACCATCAAGCCACATCAGGGAGTGGGTGCAGGGCTGGGTGTTGGGGGGGTCCAAGAGACAGGCACCAGCTCCTCCTGTATGCTGAGAATGACGGGCAGCAGGGGGCGGGGCAACGCCAGAGCTCCGCCCACCATGGCTGTCTGCAGATCGCTGATCTGCTGCCGCATGTGGCACAGCAAGGCGTTCATCCACAGACACTCCTGTTATGACAATAACAATGACGACAGTGATGGTGATGGTGACAATGACAGTAACGATACAGGTGGCAAAGTAATCCCTTCCTCCTCAGGCGATTTTTAGAGCATTTTAACCCATACACTACCTCTATGAAATGACACTTTTCTGACCTTGACAGGAAAACCACTGATGACAGAGCACTCGGCGCACCCTCCACAGATACAGCTGGTAGTTTCCCAAAACAACTTATTTTGAAAAAAATGCTCCAAAATACCTTTTGTGGCTGGGTTCATGCAGAAGAACGCAGACATCTCAGACACTGTATTTTACTTAAACCTACAGACAATGTTAATCTGCAGAATCTGATAGAAAAGATTTTCTTCTAAACGAACATCAGACCCCGCAGACATTTTCCTTTTTTTTTAAATCTAAATCAAATTCAGTTTCTTGGGCTTACAGAGCTTAAGTCCTCTCCATACCATCGCACTGACCTCTGAACCAGGAGAAGAGCACTCACCTGCAGAAGAGCATAGCCAATACTCTCTGGCATCAGGTCGCTGGACGCGGAGTGCAAGCTGATAATGGATGGCCGGTGGTAAGGGAAGTTGAACTCCTGGTCAGGAGTTGTGGAACCTGACCCAGCTCCAGCATAGGGGGCAGTTTTTCCAGACAGATGTCCAGCCGAGCGGAGCTTGTTGAGGTCGATTTTGTCCCCATCAGTGGGCGGAACGATGTCGCCTGATTCCATGGTCTGTGTCTCGTGCATGCGGTACATCTTGGTGATGAAACGGTGTGAGCTGTAACACAAGATTACCACTGTTCAAGCTGTAACACAAGATTACACTGTTCAAGCTGTAACACAAGATTACCACTGTTCAAGCTGTAACACAAGATTACCACTGTTCAAGCTGTAACGCAAGATTTCCACTGTTCAAGCTGTAATGCAAGATTTCCACTGTTCAAGCTGTAACACAAGATTACCACACAGTTCAAGCTGTAACACAAGATTTCCACTGTTCGAGCTGTAACACAAGATTGCCATTGTTCAAGCTGTAACACAAGATTTACACTGTTCAAGCTGTAACGCAAGATTATTATTGTTCAAGCTGTAACGCAACATTACCACGGTTCAAGCTGTAACACAAGATTACCACTGTTCAAGCTGTAACACACAAGATTACCACTGTTCAAGCTGTAACGCAAGATTACCACTGTTCAAGCTGTAACGCAAGATTACCACTGTTCAAGCTGTAACACAAGATTACCACTGTTCACAGGGAGACAGAGATCTGGACAGAGAAAGACACAGAAGCAGAAAAAGAGAAAGACACAGAAACAGAAACACAGAAGATACAGCAACTGGTTTAACATTTTTCGAGCCACATTCTGTCAACCCCACCTCCACCCCCTCCATATCTGCATGTCGCATTGGCATGCATTTTATACATTCACAAACCCTTTCTCTCTCTATTACAAACGAAGCCAATAAAAGCCTACCTTGTATCATTGGCCTGTTGCTCTACACTGGTGTGCAGCTGAAGAGCCCCCAAGGTCATGTTGTCAGTGGCAGTGCTTTCAAAAACCAGTCTGCAAAGTCTTTGGGAGCTGAAAGCACAGGCACACAGCACCTGGCATTTACATCACTGTTGTAAATCAACTCACCTGTTACACCACCACAAACCACCCCATTACTTATTAAAAAAAAAAAAAAAAAATCAAAACACATTACATTACAAATTTCTGTTTCCAAGTCTTTGGATTTACTGGGCTCTGTCAGGGTCTGTTGTCAGCAACACACCAGCCGTTCATTTCCAGCCGTGTAAACACATATACAATTGTAGTTCAGGAGTCAAAATATTGTGTCGCCTGTTCTCATTGGAACGACAGTCACAAAGTACGTGACTTGTGATTGTATGGCTGTGCAATCTTTATTGTGAATAGTGGTGCCCTTTTCTCTGATTGGACACATTTCTTGTCCTTAGCTGACCTTGCGTGGTATCAGCTCACAAGGATTGACTACAGCAAGGAGGGGGGGAGGGAGGGGGAGGCTAGATGATCTCCTGCTTCAAACGGGCTTTTTGGCTGGCAAAAATGTTGAGATGATGGCGATTGTTTTAATTAAGAAAATATTGAAAATGAAATGAGGTATGGAACAGTAAACAATAAACAGTAAACAAGTTGGGTAACTTTTGCTCCCATAAGAAAACCTAATACAGAGTAACTTTTATTCAAGACTGGCACAGCCTTTTAAACTTAAAACAAGCGCAGGCCAACAGCTCAACTGTCTTAATAGTAATGACTTGGCAAAGATTTGGACTTAAGGGGGGGGGGGGGGGGGGGGGGGGGGAAGATGGAGAAACTGGGGACATGAAATTAAGAAACTGGGAACATGAAATTAAGAGAATATATTATAGATATGAAAACTCTTCACTAGCTGCATGAGGAAAAACCATCGTAATCCCTTTCGAAGGCAGATCTATTAAGTATTGTCAGAGGCAAGTGTTACCTTGTAATCTACAAGACTGGACACAGTAATACAGATTCAGGCAACAAGCATGTATGTCAATGGAAGGGTGGTTGAGGATAGGATGAAGATGGGGGGTGGGGAAAGGCAGTGGTTTGAACAATGCCAGAAACAACTTGCAACAAATTTGCATGACAGAATGCAATAATTGTGATCAATCTGATGGACACATTGATAAGAACTGCTGTGTGTGTGTGTGTGTGTGTGTGTGTGTGTGTGTGTGTGTGTGTGTGTGTGTGAGTGAGTGAGTGAGTGAGTGTGTGTGTGTCTGTGTGTGTCTGTGTGTGTGTCTGTGTGAGTGTGTGACATTGACAGTTATGATTTCAATTTCTGATATGCCCTATCTGTTGCACAGTCTGTATTTGTTCAAATACTTACATCAATGAATATAATTGCCTTTATATGCATCTAGTACTGAAAATGTGCTGTTGTTGAGTGATAACACTGAAAGTAATTATGCTGCATTTTGATCAAACAATACAAAAAAACTTGAATTACACTTAAAAATTTCAAATCTCAAGACATGAAGCAACGTAGAAAAAAAATCTAAAACATCTCTCCTTGGTGGCGACTATTTGCGCAAAACAAAATTTAACACTGACTTAATCATCATGAGATGTTTATTCATTTCCTTCTCTGATAGTGTTTATCAAATATAAGTACACATTCCCAGTTTATTTTTTTGACATCCCCCCCCCTCCCCCAACAAACACACATATCCCCCCCCCCTGTTGGACCAACTTGCCCCTGGCATCTACTTTCCTCAGTCACTCTGAAGACACGTTTTTCTGCAACAGTTTCCTGTCTCTTCCCTCTCCTTACCCCAGCCACTTTAAAGACACTCATGTCAATAATAATCTTCCTCTTTGTCAGACTCCCGCAGACGACCCAGTTTGTAAGTGTTTCTGGGGATCATTTTCAGTTTTCATTTCAGTCCATCGGATCACACAAGGCCTGTTCACATCTGCTTCTGGAGGTATTTGAGATGATGTTTCACTATACTTATATTTAAAAAAAAAATCTAAAACATCTTTTTTTTTTTCAACCAAAGGGACACAACTAACCAATGTCCCCTGGAGGACTTGGGATGAGTTCAGTGCCCAGTAAGATCTCAGAAGAC
This sequence comes from Conus betulinus, assembly GCA_016801955.1. NCBI lineage: Eukaryota > Metazoa > Mollusca > Gastropoda > Neogastropoda > Conidae > Conus > Conus betulinus. The sequence goes on along the minus strand of JADBJO010000677.1, from coordinate 463,570 downwards.
GGGTCGCGGTAGACAGCCTCAAGGACCTCACGGGTCAAGGCCATCACGTAACGGGCATCAGAGTCGTTGCAGACCATCGAGCCGTACAGCAACTGTCAGAAAAAATATCACCTTTATTTTTGCCAGCAAATAAAAAGACAGGAGTGCAACATTATAACAATTTTTCTTGGTTTACAAAACAATCTGTTAATTTCAGCAACAATAAAAAAAAAAAAGAGTAAAATTCACAATTTAAAACATTTACAACTGAACAGATTAAAATCAGGACAAACTCTTTTCATTTGTTCATGAAATGAATATTCACAAACAAATGTTTCACATTCAGCTGCTGTTGTGTGACTTTGTTTGCCTTCAGATGTCTTTATTGCTTACAGCCAAGTTATTTCTAACTCTTCATGATAGAAATACTCCAGTCGGCATTCATATGTACGTCAGAAACAGGAAAAAAAAATGAGAAAGCAAGAAATCAGTTGATGAAAAAAAAAAAAACCCATACACGTAAAAAAAAAAAAAAAGAGAAACATAAAGGTAAAATCTAATGAGACTGAATACATGCAGTGCTCCAGCATTTGACCTTTGATGAAACAAACAATCAAAAAAAGACATGTACGCCAGGCAGACAAGAAAGACAACCCACCTGTCCTACGCAGTAACACAAATCATCCAAGCCGGGCTCCGAACCATCCAGCGTCAACAGTGGACGACCCACGAGGAACCAGATGGCGTTGACCATCTGGATTGACCCGAACGGGTACCAGCGGGTCAGACCCGCACTGCCAAACAGTTTTTGTTTGTTTCCGGGCAACCAGGCACCCCTGAATGACCGCCATGCCGAAAAGACAGGCCTCGAATGAGGGCCGATTCTGACTGGATTTCGTCCCACACCTCCAAAGGCACCTGACGTAAGGCTGTTATGATGGCTGTGGACAGTGACATAGTCGTTTAAAAGCAGTGTGTGTGTGTGTGTGTGTGTGTTTTAAATGCACACAGCTGCCAATCTTTTTAAGCTTACATACATAAACTTAATTCTTCTAATTAAAAGCTAATGCTAATGACTTCACGATTACACTTCAGAATGTACCACATCGATGCTCAACACAGTTTATGTTATGCATTTTGGTACATCATCAATATACATCACATCAACATTTGGCCCATTCAAGGGAAAAAAACAGTGCAGATAGCTTAGGCCAGCTGACGAATCATTTTGAAGATAGTCTGTGTGCCATTTTTTTTTTTTTTTTTTTTTTTTTTACAGGCCAACCATTTGGGGTCTATTATATTTGGGAAGAGATGACATCTTTCGTATGTGTTCCATCAGGTTAGATCTAAACGCACTGCTGCCAAGTCAGACATGAAAGTACATACAGACTATGTATGTGCCGCACAACAAAACAAAATGAAGGATGTCTGTACATTACTGTCATACAGCAGTCATCCTCTTGACTGTAGTACATTTTCCTCTATCGCCATTGTGCAGTCTCCCTGCTAAAGGCTAAAATAAGCTTTTCTACCGCTGACTTCAGTTTAAGATAGTCTACTTTACAAAAAGCAACCATTTTTATTGGTATGTCATAACACACAAATAAATAACTAAATTATCTATAAAGATTTAACAGAAAAAGCACAAATCAGTTTTTTTTTAGTCTTTTGAATGAGACTATAAACCGAAGTTCTATGTGTGAACGTATGCACAACATCTTGCACACACATAAAATCCTGTCACCAACTTTCGGAAGTGAAAGGCCAGTTTGGCCGTTGGTATGGATGACACGTTACACATAACATGCACCCTGTGTGAGAAATGGAAAGAATGAAGGCAGAAAGGAAAATAGTGAGAACGATAGTGAATGACATGGACTGGATGACACGGGAAAACGACTGTATGAAGCACCAGCTGGCAGCTCTTCAGTCAGCCCTACCCAGGTAGGCAGCCCGTTGTGTAAATCTAGTGTGGATTGTAAAGCACTTAGAGCTTGGTCTCTTGCCGAGACTAGGTGCTATACAAGAATTCATTACAATATATAATAAAAAAATCGGTCTACAAAGTTTCATGAGAGCAAACAGACAAACAAATGAGAAATTTCCATGTCTGTTTTCGGCACAACAAAAAGCATGGTTCATTCCATCCTATCTCATAAGCAGAAACCAAGGCAGTCAAGGGAATCCACCTCACACTCCGACACACAGCACCACCACTCACCTTCACGCAGGTATTTCTGCGGCGTAACGTAGGAGGTGACGGCACTCGCAGACCCTTGCTTTTCAGCTGCCGCCGGTGAGGCCGCGGCCCAGACCCTGGAGGCTGCTGGGAAGGCGAGGGCGGAGCCTCGGGTTGTGGTTTGGGCCAGTGACAGGATGTGGGTCCAGGAGACCTTGTGGAGCTGGTGGATGAGGTGGTCAGGGACGGTGCTGTCCGTCTTGCAGGTCATCCACACACAGAAGTGGCTGCTGTCCTTCTGCTCCTCTGCCATGTTGGCTGTACCAGAGAGGGGGAGAACAAGTGGTGTTCAACACTTTGTTGACAAAACTGACTCATACTGGCGGGTTGAACTGAATACTTCTTTGATAACAAATCCTTCATGTGAGAGAGGTTCACGCACTAGTAAGGCTGATGTTCCCTGTTGAGGTACCCCACTGCGTGTGTTAAGATTTGTCATCAACAGATGGTGTGACGCTGACACTATCTACAGAAAAATATCCAGTTGAATTTTCAAGTTGAAAATTTCAGTTTGAGGACTTCTTTTTAAAATATCTTGAAATTCTCCATCTTTACTGCACAGATAATTTGAAATACTCAACATTGTTATATTTCTAGGTGTTTTTTTTTTTTTCAACCATCTAACCCTTTGGGGACCCATGACCATGGCTGCTCTAAGATGAGATAGAAATGCAATACCTGCCACCCAAAATAATAAACACACAGCCAACAGGTGTCACTAACCTCGGCTTTTTTTGTGGATGCGGTGCAGGTGTTGTCGGAAGGTGATGAAGAATGCAGGTGGGGCCAGATGTAGGCCCTCCACCACCAGCCACTGGTCCTTCTTGTCCGCCTGGTGCAGGCCTCCTCCACCGCATACTCACAGCCCTCCCCCATCATCACCCGTGTCACCTCGATGTTCACTGCCTGCAAAATGATAATAATAATAATCACAGTGAAAAATCTACTGATACTCCATACTTCTGACTGGATCAAAGACGATACCCACCTAACCCATAGAAACAGTATTAACCCTTTGACTTTCTTGACTCGTTTGTAAATTTTGCAGCGATACTGCTTGACGCGCTGTCTCCTCATCTGTAATGTTTTAAGTTTTGATTTAACATCTCTTTCAGCTCTCTGTAAAAATCGTGTATCCAAATTATTACTGAAATTCCGGAGTTCCTGGATTGCCATCTTAGTTCCTGATCCTTGAACTGCAAGTGTACCCACACTTGGGAGCAAAGGGGTTGACTTACAAGGAAGTGACGATGAAAAATCAGCACTAAATACTTATCCATTTTCCAGCATGGCAGCAAATTAAAAAAACTATCGAGTTTTTCCACCATCCTATCCCTGCGCACCTCCACTCTATCCTCACCATTGCTCTTTTCCTCTATGGGTCCACTTGCGCATATATTTACAAGCGCACTCTTTGATTCATACACTACATCTTCATTATGCTGCAGTCATCGTACAAAGAACACGACATAGGAACTCTTATGATTAACGGTCTAAAGCTAGACTAGAAACTCGGAAAGAATTTGAATGTGCGCAAACAAGGTTTTTAACCTGGATTTGAAAGATCTAGTTGCAAAGCGAGACTACTGCAGGCGGAAATCTAAACAAATCTTAATAAATGTTCGCGAACCGCCAAAATTAAACGTGGACAAAAATTCACAAGACAAAACACGATGCATTTCGACCTCTTAGGTTTTCTTCAGGCAAGATACAAAACAATTAAGACAACGAAAATGAATGAGCAATCACTTATCTTCAATCACTTCAGCGCAAGATAGGCGTTAACTCAACCTTGCATCAACAATCAGAAAGCATACCCAATTAAATAAAAGGTAATATCTTGTTATACAGTCACTTGACAATAACCATGCAATTTTTTTTTTGTCTCTTGGCAAACTAGTGTTTAACATAGCAGAGATGAAGAGAAGTACCCTTCCTTTAAAGACCAACCTACAGTGATCAGACAGGAGGGGCTGCCCCGGGCGTTAAAACTACGAAGGGCGGAAAGAGTTAACTAAGAGAACAACGCTTCATCCACAAAGCCATGTGGGCTCTGACATCTGGACCCCACCGGGATAATGACTTGGCAACACCACACAGGACGTCCACAGGATTGCTGGTCAGCTTCAGCCGAGACTCCGGCACCATGGCGGGACTGGCGGCGCTGGTGGGCAGCAGGAGGAGAATGCCCAGGTGGGCCCTGGCGTCCAGCAGCACCTCTGCCATGTTGATGCTGTCCTCCAGCGGGTCGTGCAGGTTCAGGTGGCTGTCCGTGTAGCGGGCCAGGGCTGCAGGGAGGCGGTCGGGACGCAGCATGCGCAGGATGAGCAGCTGGTGGAAGTCGTTGAGGGGTCCCAGGTCGGGGGAGCCCGTTCTCACGTGCTGTTGGAACCTCTCGTCCCCTCCGGCACTGCGAGGGGGAAGAAAGGGAGATAATGTCATGTGAAACCTGACCTGCGCAATGGGAGGTCTCAACATGACCCTCACAAAGAAAGAGTTCTGAGCTTGAAGATAAAGTGTACTCAAGGAAGACATCAAATTGATAAATCCATGTTCTACACATACAAGCATCATCTAACTGTGTCCTACGGCCATCATCTACTGGCAATCAGACCAGCTTACCCTGCATTTTCACCGTAATAAAGTTACACTTTTGATAGTGTTATTCCACCATTCCACTCTATAGACTGCCTATATTACACCTATGAAAGAGTTGCTTCTCTAGTCTCACAGAAGTGTTGTGGATGCAGCTGGCTTGCTCATTGCATCAATGACCATCTACTGCGGTTGAATGTGGTTGCAACAACACTTGTATTCTGTCCGACAGTCATGATGTTGCTGAATGGCATTGTGGGAAGGGAGATAAACGATTCGGCAGGTGCACTGTCATTTCAATCCATGATGGCATCTGAAAGGAGGTGACATGACGACTCTGAACGTGAATCTGTTGCACAGTTGAAAATGTAACAGGACGATGGACTTTTCGTGCTGCATCCTCCGAGTCACACTGTCCCACCTCAGCTCACACTTTTCAACTTACCTCACTACCCATTCATCTCAAAGGAGGTAAACAGTCTGACCTCACCGACACCGACCTTCCTCCCCCCCCCCCCCCCCCCCCCCACACACACCTTCCCCATCCACTGACCTTTACTCTCCTGAGCTTTGATGGCCTCGCTCTCAGCCAGGGGCAGCGACTCCTGCTCTGGGTAGGGGGCAGTGTACCACTGGTGCCAGGTGTCGGAGGCCGCAGCCAGGCTGACGCACAGGGAGTCGAGGGGGCCGGGCAGCACGGACAGGGCCAGAATGTCCTCCCACTTCTCCGCGACAGCCAGCCAGGGGGGCTTTCCTTGCTGTCAAAGTCCGACAGCGTCAGCTGCATCCCCAGGCCCGGGTTCCCTGTGTCAGAGAGATAAAGGGAGCATCGTGAGACAGAGGACACGGCACTCCAGACTGAGACGTCACATGTTCACAAAATTCCACACTGGCCAGTTTTCAAGTTGATCACAAAATTCCACATTGACGAGTCTTCAGGTCGCCCATGTGGTACAGCCCCAATGACTGTGGAACAATTCCTGCAGGACTGTCCCATATATAAAAAGATTAGAGCAGAGACCTGGCCGGCCAACACACTGATGAAGGAAAAGCTTTACGACTCACTGGACGGTCTCAACCATACAGCAGCCTTCATCAGAGCTTCTGGGGTTCCTGTCTGAAGGAAGGAAGAAGAAGAAGAAAATCAGAGAGAGAGACATGGTGACAACGTTGTGAAGACTTGTTATGTAAGCATGCATAAAGGCTGTGTACATCACAGTGGAATACGTTTCATCTGAAAATGGGTTGGTCAAAAATTCATGGTGGCAAGTTGAAAGAGCACCAGTTGTTTGACAGGCTTTAACATCTCCAAAGTGATCTTTGTTTGAAGAATTTGACCTCTCAACCATGACCGTTTCATTTCAGTTCTCATGTCTGGGACTGTCATATCTTCTGCAAGTATTGTTGTTTCCATTTTTATTTCACTATAGTGTCCTTGTGTGTGTGTGTGTGTGTGTGTGTGTGTGTGTGTGTGTGTGTGTGTGTGCTATCTGTGTGCATGCATGTGTGTGTGTGTGTGTGTGTGCGCGCATGCAAGTGTGTGAGTATGTGTGTGCATGCACGTGTGTGTGTGCTTATGTGTGCGTGCGTGCATGCGTGCGTATGTGTGTGTGTGTGTGTAAGAGAGAGAGTGAAAGAGAGAGAGAGAGAGAGAGAGAGAAAGAGAGAGTGTGTGTGTATGTGTTTGAGCATAAGCACACACATGTGTGCAAGGACATGTGTGTGTATGTGTGTGCTACCATTCATAATGTACATGCCTAGCTTTCGTTAAATCAAATTTCTGACAAATATTCTTTACTTCCATGTTTCATTTTTTACACTGATTCTTTTACTGAATCTGGGTGAGCGGAGGCAAGTGTGCACTTACACAACAATGCCTGTACATATTGTAAATGTGGTAGCAGGCATGCAACTGGTGGTAGTAGCTATCAGCAGTATTAACAAAAAACAGTGGCATCAGCAGCGGATAGTACTGATGAGTAGGTCAGACCTTTACCACAACCTACACACCAATCTAAATTTCATGTACGTCCATCGGCCTGCCAGCACATCCATCCATCCATCCACCCACCTACCCAGCCATCCATCTATCCATCCATTACCCATACAAAAACAATTTCAATAAGTTTCCAGAAAAGGAAATGAAGCATGAGGAAGAGAAGTTTAAAGCTGCCTGGCCAATGGAAGACACTGCTGATTATCGGTTGCAGGTACTCTGAGCACCTGCCATACACACCCTAGAGGCAGTCTCTGTCTTTCACTGATACCAAATCCCATTCACACGGCACGCAGGCTTGGATAAGCAGCTCTTCCTGTTTGAAAACTGCACTTGAAATGCTGAAAGAGAAGTTCTGATACTAATCCTTGCCAACCAACTTTTTGGTGAGCGTATTTCATTTGTAAAGGAGAACAAGTTTAGCTGCTACCCAGACCTGGTGCTACCCTCATGAGGGAGAGCTCACTCACGTCGGCTCCATGACTAAGCAATTACTGTCATCAGTAGGGGGCTTAGTAGGTGGTGTCCTGCGTATGTTGGATCAGAACAGGCCACTGAACACCACCGAAGTGACTCGGCAGCAGTGCAGCGTCTCCACCAGTGGGTTGCCTCTTGACAACTTGACACTGACTGCTCCCTGTGGGTCGCTGGTGCCAAGGCTGCGGCAGGACTGACCGGGCTGTGGCTGTGGACAGGGGTGTTGGAATGAACGGAGTGGGTGCAGTGTCACTGAGGTGGTACAGAAAATGGGGACAGCAAAATAAATAAATAAATAAAAGTTTGGCTGCTCCACACCACATCTTTTTTGCCACTTTAGAGCTAAAAAAAGAACAAAAATCATCCCCTGCTCGCCGCTTTCCTGAGTGAAGCAATCTACTGGCGGAAAGCCTATGTGCTTCAGGTGATGTGCGAAATGTGAAATTTCATGGACTGCTTGTTTGTGTACACGACATGCACCTTGCAGGAAGAGGGACATTTCCTCGGAGGAGAAGTCCTCGCCTGCCTCCAGTTGTACGTTCAGACAGAGCAGCGTGCGGAACACCAGGTGGTCCTCCTCCAACAGGCTCCTGGAACATTCCAGAAATGATACAAACTGTAATCGCCATCATGAATATTGTAATGAAACCAACACAGAGAAGTCCGTTTAAAAACGATACGAACCGTAATCACCGTTATGAATGTTGTAATGGCACCACAAGTAGAAAGTCACTTTAAACAGAATATTCACAAAATATTGAGGCAGCCATAAAATGAAGTGGGAATACAAAAAGCCATACCTAATGGAACACATGCTTGCACTCCAAGTACACGGTGATTCACAGATATTTAACTGTGATCAAATACTAACTGATCATAATAACGGAAATAGAAAGAACATTAGACCAGAAATAATTAACAAAAGTAGAACAAGCAAACGCATGTAGGCAGACAAGCTGGAAGACCAGAAAGCAAAAAAATCACGCTGTTTCAATTTTCCCCTCACTTCCAAGTCTGTAAAAGTATTTATTGTTAGCAGATTTCTGAAAACTGTCGCACACAGAATGGACCGATGGTTTCCTTCCAGAAGAAGACACTCCTTCAGCCTGAGTTTATGTTTAAACAGTTAGTGTCATCAGCAGGGAATTCACTTGGTTACATCCTGTATGTGTGGTTATGTTAGGGGCTCAGCGAGACTTGTGATCCTGGGGCAGCGGGCTTGATTCCCAATCAGGCCATTTTGGTAGAGACGGATTTATTACTCAGAGTTAACATTCATTCTGACTCCATTTCCAAAAAAAATCCTTCAAATGAGATGATAAGCCAAGGTTCCGTGTGTGAATGCATGCATAACATTCTGCACACATGAAAGATCCCATCACCAACTTTCAGAAGAGAAAGCCAATTTTGGCTGTTGGTATGGATGACACGTAGACACACTGCAGGCACCGAAAGAATGAAAGAAAAACCAAGTGACTGATATTCGACTGAAGAGCAAGGGAAATGACAGAAAGTAGGCAGCCTGTTATGTAAACGAGAGCGTGGATTGTAAGGCACTTGGTCTCTAACTGAGAACGGGCTTTATATTAGTACTCTTAATAATAACAATGTTAACACAAACCACTACACGCTAAAGAACTGACTCAGTAGCAATGCAGTGTCTCCTCTGTTGGGGTTCTTTTGATGACCTGATACCAACAGCGGCTCCATGGGGACTGCATATTCTAAAAAAAACAACTGCAGAAGAACGAGTCTATGGATGCTTGTATAAGAGGGAAGAAGGGAGAGCAGTCTGGAGAAGGAAGTGTGACGGATCCATATGAAATGGTGCAAGACCCAAGATTATGGAAAGTGACACGCCAATTACAAAAAAAAAAAAAAAAAAAAAAAAAAAAAAAAAAATAACAGAATAACTGTAAACACGACATACTGAGATGAAAGGGCAAAGAGAGAGAAGAGAAAGACAAAGAGGAGACAACACACAAAGTAATTATTAATAATGACATGGATAAGAACAGATGTGCTTTTCCGTATACCTAGTCCCTCACCCCCCACCATTTCCCCAAACAGACATTACAGGAAAACAAAAATCCTACAATCAAACAGTTAGAACAAAGCATAAGTAATCACTGACATCAGTACATCATATATACAAAAATTGAGAGAGAGAGAGAGAGAGAGAGAGAGAGAAAAAAGAGAGATAGAGAGAAGAGAAGAGAGAGAGGAGAGAAAGAGAGAGAGAGAGAGCGAGAAAGAGAGGGAGTGAGAAAGAGAGAGAGAAGAGTGAGAGAGAGAGCGAGAGAGAGACAGGGAGTGAGAGAGAGACAGAGAGAGAGAGAGAGAGACAGAGGCGCACCGACACAAGCCAACACAGACAGACAGACACACCGACAAACACACAAGTCAGCCATGTCTCTCAGACTTACTGCTTCACCCGGTGGAAACACCAGCGTCATGACGGAGTCCATCAGCTGCTTGATGTGGGGGATGGGCAGACTGGTGTACTCCACCTCCGGCGTGGGCAGCTGGGCCGTGTCCGGAAGCTCCACAGGCGGCAGGTCCTCCGAGTCGGAGCCATGGATCAGCTTGTGAGCAGCACCCGTGCTGGCACTGGTGCTTTCCACTGGGAAAAGAAAAGGATTTTTCTGACTGAAAGTAGTTTATGATACACTTACCTGTCCGTGGAACATCAGGAATTCAAACAAACAAAAAAAAAAGAAATCATGTGGAGAGTGGGAAACTTGTGTTACTCAACCTACAGGAATGTATGAGTGCTCTCCCTGGAGCGAAACGAACTCTACTGCAAAACAAATCAGTTTTCTTTTTTTTTCTCGCGCAGTGGATACATCTCTCTCCCAGTTCAAATGCTGGTGCTTTCCTCTGGGACAGAAAATTACTGATGCCAGAGATGGATCGGAAGGTGAGCAGTTCTACACCTCATTCAACTTTCTCTTTTTGTAAATAAAATTCATCAGACTATTACAATCCCCAAATTATGATAATGCTGGAACCTCTTCAGCCTTTTGGTTTCATAATCACGTTCACAGAATTGTAGCCATATCTAACACCCATAACTGGCTTCTACCGAAGCTGGAGAGGATTCTACTAAGAATCAATGACCTTTTCCATAGACAAGTCCCCAATCATGTCCCTTTGCTTGAAAAATAGAAAAGGAAATAGGTAATTCATGTTCATCTGCTCAAGTTTCTCTCCGTCTGTCTTAATGAACATCGGCAGGATTATCACCTTTGTCTGTAAATGTACCTTCAGTGCCCTCTTGTGGCTGCTGCTGAGTGCTCTCCTCCTCTGCAGCATTGGTGGCGCCCCCCTTCTCCTCTGCCTTGGAATCTGACACGTAACAAAGATTCTGTCACTGCGTGTTTGAACCATACACCAAGGGGCATATTTTGTAGTCATTTTTTTAAATGGAAGAAAAATTAGCATTATAGCAATATCAGTGAATCAGTCATCAAGGGAGCGTATTTTGTCGTCATTTTTTGCTATGTGAAAAAAACCATTAACATAATAACAATGACAATGATTTGTTTCCGATTCGACTCCTTTCCAGTAACATCTTCCTAATTAGACTTTTCTCCCCCACTAAAACCTATTCAATGTCAGACACCCTCACATAAAACCTTTCTAATATTATTTGACTCCCCCCCAGTTGAAACTCTAGACTCTATCTGAACTAAGACCTTCCAATTAGATTCCCTCCTCATAAAACCCTTCCTATCGGATTTTCTCCAAATAAAGGTCCTCACCATTAGACTACCTCCAAATAAAACCTCCCCAACCAGACTCTTGCCCAGTAAAAAAAACATCCCAATCTGATCCCTCATGATAAAAACCTCACTTAGACTCTGGTCCTTTGAAAACCATCCAACACTGACTCCCTCCAGATAAGAACCTTCTCAATCAAAAATTTCTTCACAACAGAAACCTTTTCAATCAGACTGTGCCTCATTACGAATATTGTTCAATTAGACTTCCTCCCCAAAAAAACAAAACAAGCTAACAATTTGTAGGCATCACAGCTTTCATCAGGGAGTTGTCAAAGACATTTGAAGGCTTGCAGACTGGTCAATACAAGCTACACACACACAGAATACTGCATGGCACAAAACGTAGCCGCAAGCAAGGAGACGCTCACCGGGCTGTTCAGTGGTCGACAACTGTGAAGTTGTACTTCCAGGTCGCTGGGGTGGCTTCTTGGCATCACTGACACTCTCCTCTTCTTCATAGCCCTGAAAGGGAAATAAAGCTAGGGTGACATGGAATAACAGTGATGATAAAACATAAAGTCAAAATGAAAAGGTGAAAATTCATCTTGGCGAAAATTTTCTGGGCTGGCAGACATCCGTTATTGCCTTTATGTTCTCCTACTTGGCTTGTTGTGGGATAAGTTTGACCAAGTGTCGGCATGTTAATGCATGGATGAAAATTTTGAGGTATACTACCATTGTGACCGCACAGAAATCGCTTCAAGTTTAGGTACCAGTTGGCCAGAAAAAAAGCTCCAGAATGCTGTATTGTCATGGTTACATGGAAAAACTGATCAACTCTACCGTTACACCAATCACCATATTGTGTGGCGGTTAGTTAGTGTTGCAGACTAGTGGGCTTGGAGGTCCCAAGTTCAATTCCTATCAGAGCCATTTATTTGTGGATTTTTTTAAACCTGTAGGCACCTATACATAGCTGAGTGTGTTACAGACTACTATGGCAACACACGGGGGTTTTTCATCCACCCAATGGGCGAGGCTCTGGGAGTGTTGCTCACATTTTCCTGACCAAAATTTCAAGTGTCTGTATCCCTCGTGTTGGCAGACACCAGGATGCGGTATGAAAGAAACCAGTAGGTACAGCCCTGTCACGCAGTTTTAAATTAGAATGAAATTCTATGGTTTTATTCTCGTCATCCTCATCCTCAGCAACATTTAAAGCAAAAAGTCTAGGCTTCTTGTCCCATCATTTCTTGTTGTCATGGTGGGTACGTAAGAAGAAATAGAGCAAAAAAAAAAAAAAAGCCTGTGGTCATGGATCGAAACTGATAATTCACATTTTGATCCAGATTTTTTTTGTTTTTTTTTTTTCACACATTTTTGTCCCATTCTGTCAACGGCTTAACCCTCTGATTGCTATTATTGTTCAAACTGTAGATGATGCCTTGGGTATCACATGATATCCCAATGGAACAACTAGCACTGAATAAAAGTAGCGCCAGGAGTGTCGGTCAATCTTATGCCATACCTGCATCAAATATTGACAGCCATTTACATTCATTTTATCCTAGTTCTGCATGGCTGTGGAACTCACTGCTGGGTGCCATCAAGATTGCCACAAATGCAGTCTCATTTCAAAATCAAATTGATACAACAGTCTTGAGATCTGCATATCATATCGCTGACTTTCTATTTTAACTTCCCCAGATATTTTATCGTTACCTGGGCCTGAATCTGGCCATTGCTTTTAACTTTTTGAATATCATGTGCGACCCCTTGTTGCCAAATTTTGCTCCAGGTGCCAACAGGCTGAGTCGCACTTTATCTAATTTTGTTTTAGTTTACTTTTTAACATGCGCGCTGGTGACCTACTCGTTTTTGAGTGAACCCAGTCTTTTAGGAAGAAGAAGAAGAAGAAACAGTCTTACAGACTGAAGCCTGGAAGACATAAATCAGAAATGTTCTTTCAGTTCACACACACGCGCGCGCACACACACACAGACACACACACACACACACACACACACAATAGACGTTAAAGAGGAAAAAAAGACTTTAAAGTGGGAATACAAACACCTCACACACACTATCACTAATTCCTGCTCAAAAGAATTGCATTACACCATTGGTGAGCATTCTTTTCTCTGTGTTACAAAAAACATTCTTTCTCTTAGCACTGGTTAACATTCTTTCTCTTATTAATATTGGAATTCTTTCAGTCTTGTTGAATTTTCTTCTCTTCAGCATCGCTGAGCGTTCTTTTAGCATTGTTGACTACTCTTTCACAGTTCTTGAACATTCTTTCCTTGGCACTGTTGAACATTTCTTTCTTTCAGCTCTCCTGACAATTCCGTTTTGGGAATTTTGTTACGTTTTCCACACTGTGACCTTAGAATGTTGTCATCTGGGGATTTTGATCTTTTCAACAAGTCTGCTAAATCCGTTGGAGATCTGTTCATTACTTTTTTCAGTTATTTTGAATAAAGATTACATACACAGACAGACAGGACCCAAAACAATGCACTGTTCAACAGCACTTCATATTCAATGTAATGAACAAACAAACAAACCAAAAAAAAAAAAGACACACTCACGTCATCCTCATCCTCGCCAAATCCGAAGCCAGGTGGCAGTTCTCCGCCGATGGCTTCGTCAAACAGCCGGAGGAAATAGTCCAGGGTGAACTGGTACTCATGGCGCACGCTGGCCAGCGACCGCATCAGGCTGAACATCAGGGCGCCGCGCCGCGCCACCGGGTACAGCTCGTCCTTCAGCACGTCCAGGTCATTCAGGATCGTCTGCGTCTTGGACAACTCTTCAGCAAGCTGGGGACAGGACAGAACATGGGGGACTCAATCTGTTTCCGTTTCTGCCCTTTTGATGCTCTTGCTAAAAAGGGGTAAAAGTCTTTGTCCCTGGGAAATGTGGGACTCAGTTTGTTGCCACTGATGTCATTTTGTGCTCTTGCTGAAAGTGGTAGAAGTCGTTGTCCCTAAGAAAATGATGAACTACCAAAGAATTCAGATCTGAGATACGATTAAGAAATTCAAAATTTCGTTACACAAGGCTATGAATGACAGGAAAGGGGAAGCGGTTGAAGAATACAGAGGGGAGGACAGAGGAATTGCTACATGCTACATGTAAGGAAACACTTACTAGAGTTAAGATTTTTAGCTCTATGAAGCTGAAGCGTTTTTGTGACTTCTCCACTTTATGTCGAGTTGACTCTTCACTCCCATTGACTTTAAGACTATCTGGACTGTATGAAAGCTTTGCAAAAGTACCCCATCCTTGCCATTCTTTCTCCACACCATCCTAACACAACTTCATTTGCCCACTTCACCCCACCTGCAGGCGAGCCTGGGTGATGTTGGTGATGAACTGCAACGACTTGGGGCTGCTCAGCATAACCTTCTGCCCCGAGGTCAACACCCGACTCTTCAGCACGCTGGAGAACTGGTACAGTGTGTCCTTCAGCAGCTGAAGGTTCCGCAGCCCTGTGATCCTCTCCTTGTGCAGGTCGGGCCGGATGCGGGCGAACGTGCGTGCCAGCAGGTCTTCGATGAGCGTGTCGTTGCTGACGCCGAAGTTGACGAGCGTGGTGGTGGCAGCGATGGCAGCGCTGAAGCGAGGTTTGGGCAGTTTGGTGGACAGGTAGAAACGGAGTCTCTTGGTGCACAGGGTGCGACGTCCACAGAACAGAATCATTCGGGATCTGCAAGAATTTTGTTGGCGAATCATTGCAGCATATGAAGGATTTTGTTGGCGAATCATTGCGTTGTGTACAGGGTTCTTGAATGAATTCCAGAAGTGTACAAAAGACTTGTTGAGAAATCAGTGGAATATGCAGAGGGTTTGCAAACAGATAATTTTACAGCAGCGTTTAAGATCCGTCACAATCTTATAAAGGTCTGTATGGGATTTTTCAGAAATTATGATGAGTTTGTTGCGAAAATCGTTTGGAGCTCTGTACAGCATTTTCGAAAACTTTTGCGAAAAATCCCTCTGATTGCTCAGTCCTTTTCCTCCTTCTTCCCTGCAACCCCCCCCCCCCCCCCACACACACACACACACACACACACACTCTCTCCCCTACCTCTCCCTGAAACCCCCTCAAATTATTCTGATACGGATATTAACCAAGTTGTGTGGAGAAGCAAAGTTGCAGAGGGATAATGCCCACAGTATAGGAGATGTGGAAGACCATTGAGTTTTATCCGTATTTAAGCAGGTCACCGACAAACTGAAAACATAAGTGTCTGTTTTTGAGTGAGTGTGTGTGTGTGTGTGCGTGTGTGTGTGTGTGTGTGTGTGTGTGTGTGTGTGTGTGTGTGTGCGCGCGCATGTGTTTGTGTGTGAGAGTGTAAGTGCATGCAGTGCGTGCGTCTGTGCGCGAGCGTGCATGTGTGTGTGTGCGCGCCCGAGCGTGTGCAAGTGTGTATGTGCACGTATGTACATGTATGTATGTGGAGGTTACATACATATTTTGTACGTGAATTGTGTGTGCATGTACCACACATACCGTTGGTGTGGCCGATGGAAAGAATGTGTCAATAGGCACATGAAAACGCCTGTTGACTTGCTACCATGCATGCGGTCTATACATCTGCTCAGGCTGTTTTTAACCATCATCACATCATCTTTTACCACACATTGGAATTGTATGATACCAGGTGTGGCTGCTTAACTCTCTCAGTTCTTTCCCTTGAACTTCGATCACCGGTGATCGACAGTTTTCTTCCCAGAAATTATGTTATTTAAAAAAAACAACATTTTTGTTATCTGAAGCAATGTATCGCCTAAAAAAAAACCTGAAACAGACACATTCATCACGAAAATATTATCATTTTAGAAATAATGCGCAGAATGTTACGAAAAATTCATGCAAAATGCAAAGCTCTCAAAAACCGTTGAGAGTTAAAGGGGGGGGGGGGGGGGGGGGGGGGGGGGTGGGGGGGGGGGGGTGGGGGGGGGGGGGCAGGAGGGGTGGGGCAGGGAGGGGCAGGGGAGTGGGAGGGTTGGATTGAAATGGTGTGATAGCAACGCCAACAAAGAACAAATAAAAACAAACGAACCACAAGACAAACACATGACGCCCGCACACCCTCCCGGTCCCGGTCCTTGGACATGGCAGTGTTGCGATGATGGATGAGCGGGGTGATGAAATTGTCGATGATCTCCTCGCAGTTCTTGATCACCACGGGTTTGCCCTTGGTGATGGCTCGCTCCAAGGTCAGGATGATGTGAGGGTCCGTCCTGTTGGTTTCGCATATCGCTGTGTTAGTTCTGACCGACGACCGAATGCAACATTACGTGCAATTTTCATTGCTTGAGTCAGTGTAGTTGTTTTGTTCAGGGTGAAAAGTATTCACATAAAAAATTCTTCATTATGTATATCACAAGGACGTGACAAAAATGAAAAATAAGATGAAATAAATGAGAATTGTCTGCTGAACAGACAGTGAGAACAAGAGTGAGAAAAAGAGAGAGAGAAAGAGAAAGAGAAAAGACAGACAGACAGAGACTGAGAGAGAGTGAGAAAGATGAGAAAAAGAAAAAAATATAGAAGTGAACAGAGAGAAAGAGTAGCATGATATTGACAAAACAAGACGGTGGGAGGAATAGATGGTAAAGAGAGAGACAGGTAACAGGGGGGAAACTGATGGAGGAAAAGATAATTTAGAAAACAAAATGAAAAAGAAGTAGAGGAGAAGAAGAAAGGGAAGAGAGAGAGAGAGACACACAGAGAGAGTGAGTGAGAGGGAGTAAGCGGGAGGATGGCAGAGAGAGAGGTGGATTAAAAGAGAGAGAGAGAGAGAGAGAGAGAGAGAGAGAGAGAGAGAGAGAGAGAGAATTGATGATATAACTGCAATGACTTTTGGGGGGGTTCGTTAACATTTATCTAAGATTTGATTATATACAACAGTTTTAGTGCAAAGATCTATCCCATGTGCCAAACATGTGACACTTTGCGCAGGCACAAATATTCTATTAATGTATATCATCAGCAGGCTAATATTCATAACTATTTGCTTGAATTACTGTTTAAACACACACACACTTACACACTTACACACACACACACACACACACACACACACACACACACACACACACACACACACACACACACACACACACACACACACAAAGAAAGAAAGAAAAGGAAAGGATCTAAGGTTTTATATCCCAGCTGCTGTTGAAATGTGAGTGACAACAACAGCAGCAAAACATATCATTCATCAAACAGCAAGATTGACTTTAATGTTTTGACTTTTGCCG
The DNA here is from genome assembly GCA_016801955.1 of Conus betulinus. Classification (NCBI taxonomy): domain Eukaryota; kingdom Metazoa; phylum Mollusca; class Gastropoda; order Neogastropoda; family Conidae; genus Conus; species Conus betulinus. Next base: position 446,274 of record JADBJO010000677.1, on the reverse strand, counting down.
TATCTCAAACTATTTCATTTCTCCTTTCTTTCACCAACAGCTTCTGTTTTGTTTGTTTGTTTTTTTTTCTCTGTTTCCGTCTTTGTTTCATGTTTCTTTCCTCATCCATTTACATTGCATTAACATGTTTTCAATCAAACCACTTTTTGTTAGTTTCTCACATCAGGCTTTCTTGTATGCTGCTTGGATATAATATACTTGGAGTAATAAGAATCACTCAAGAACACCTCATAAACAAGACAGAAAGAGAGAAAAAATGGGGGGGGGGGGGGGGGGGAAGGAAAGGGGGGGGGGGGTTGGTGGTGAAGTTATTGGGTATCAGTTTAACAACACCAATGATGAAGAATCCTTTTTTCATAAACTTGTTAGACTACATGCAGGAAAGAATGAGAAAGAACGTGACAGTAACAAAGAGTGGGACAGAGGAAGAAACAGCATGAACCCAAAGACAAAGAAACAAAGCAAAAAAAAAACAAACAACAAAAAAAGACCACATCAAAAAAAAAAAAAAAGGAAAACACAAAGTGGAAAGATGGTAAAAATATGAATGTCAAAAAACTGAAAAGGAGAATAATAAAAATCGATTTTTATACTGTTAATCATACACTAATAAGGGGAAGAAGCAGATATGAAACTGGGAAATAAATATGGGAGAAATATTTACAGACTGAATAGTCAGAGGAAAAAAAAATGGCAAAAAAAAAAAAAAAAAAAGGCAGGTATAATCATTTTCAGTCCAAAGTGGTTTTTTTTTTTTTTTTTTGGTTTGGTTTGGTTTGGGAGGAAGCTGCACGGATCACACACTGTACCTACCATCTGCAGGCAGGAGGAAGGAGCAAGGCAGCAAGCAGGGGCAGCAAGGCGAGCAGGTGGCGTACGCAGAAAAACGTGCATCACACAACACGACACTCAGTGCAATTAAAGGGTATGGCACACACAACGTCACTTTGAATGATGACGTCACAGCACACATCACAGTTACAGCATATACACATTACACACACACACACACACTAACACATGCACATGGGCATGCACGCACGCACCCACACACACACACACACACACACACACACACACACACACACACACACACACACACACACATATACACACACACATGTACACTCACACTCACACATTTATATATTATGGGTAAAAGTGGGATATGGTCAATGTTGCTTATTAAACAACAAACTCCAGCTTTGACATCAAAACAGTCGATGTCTTAGTTACAGCATAAAAAACACACTCATATTCAGGATAATGGAGTACGGTCAATGCTGTTTATGTGAACACCATAACATCACCACCGCAAACACACTCTACAGCATATACAAACGAACAAAAACTAACGACTTGACTGAATCACACTTTCTACACACACACAACTGTTTCAACATTCGTGCACACATCACCTCAGAATAAACCTGAGCATATAATATGTGTGCGAAAATGTTGGAAATCTCAACATGATTACTGATGGCATAACTATAGAAATGAGCATAAACCTAGCGGATGTTTTCTCCGTTCGTTCTGTAGTATAGTATCCACTTAGGCATCTACAGGACAGAGAAAGGAGAAAGTGACACTAAAAAAAATGCTAACAGTCAATTGTACAGCTAACATGAGCTTTTTTTTAGGACATTACACACAGGTAACTATCAGATCTTTTCAGTTAATTAATATCATTGTCAGTGTGATGAGTTACTGCAGATCTGACCAGTTTTGCAGATTTCTGGGTAAGCTTCGCATGTAGATGCATGGAATTTGGTCAGTCAACATCAATCTTTGTCATCAGCTGTTTTTTTTTTTTTTTTTTTTTTTTTTTTCTTTTTTATTAAACCAAAAAAGTTTTACGATCCGGAACATGCCCTTGGCTAGATTACAAATCCTAAAACAAAACATACCTACGGTGATGGTGGTGTCATTACAGCTAACCAAACAGTTGTAAAGAGCGAACATCTTGTCAGCATGAATGACCACCTCCATCATCCGGTACAGTGTTTGATTTGTGTCTTGAAGACTGGCAATTCCAGTCCTGGCAGTGCAAGTCAACTTGGCCTTTTCTCTACAAGTCTTCCAAGTCAGGTAGAGGCAGGACAGTGGTTGATACGCACCTAACCGTATCACCATAGCTTCCTAATTTTTGAAGTCGACATGACAGCCATTGGATAAAGGGAGCAGTTTGGTGTTTTTAATAAAAAGCACTCTTTTCTCCCTAGACTGCTTAAAGTAGTGAATGAGAAGCTTGTTAACAGAAATCGTACCTTCTGCTACACGTATTTGCTGGCAACAGACCACCATTTTGCTTTTTTTCAGACACAAACTTGACAGCCCTTTCCTTCCCCCATTTACAACTTATGAAGGAAGCGTTATGTCTCGGTGTGAAGTTGCATATGTCTGGTAAAAAACAAAAAAAATTGTTCAATAAAAAAAAAAAAAACAAACTTGACAGCCCATTTTCAGAAAGGACCCCAAAGCTCTCATTTTTCATTAAAAAAGCTTGAAATGTTTGTTGGTTTTATTTTTTGCCCTGTTGTATTTTCTGGGCTTGGAAGTTCAGGTCAGTGAAACTGCAGGAAAAAAATGTTCTTATCCAATATTCTTACTATATAAAAAAAAAAACCCACACACACTTGTTTAGACATATGCGTACAACTGCTAGTATTAAATCACACACATGCATGCACTCAACCACTCCGTGAAATGGCATTCAAAAAGAAACTGATAAAACAGTGGAAACTCCCAGTGATCATCAATTCAAAGCCTTCAAATCGGAGTTCTAACAGAGGGAAGTTTTGTTGGGAAGTAATCTAGCACTGGCAAAAAGGACATGTTTGCTAGAAAAAAAACAAATAAAAAATATGTTTATTTTAGGTAGTAAATCTTAAAACATGAAAGACAGAAATGTTCCGGGGGAAAAAAAATGGCTCTTTTTAGGAAGGACGTCTTTACTGAGAGGCGGTGGGGTGGGGATGAGGGAGAGGGGGTGTGGTGGTTAAGTCTAGCACAGTCAAAATGAATTAATCTTCTGTTTAAACGTGTTTCACCATAATTAGTGATATTACACAGATACACTCAAAAGCCTCAGAAGTTTTAGCAGGAAAAAAAAATCTCTTTAAAGAGAGGGACTTTTTTTTTTCTTGAAAATACATCTAGCAGAGTTAAAAAAAAGTTTCAGAGAATCAAAAAACAAAACAACAAAAAAAAAACATCTTTAGAGGGAGTAAGCCTTTCTTTGAGGTACATCTAGCGTAATAATGTATAAAAAAAAAAAAAATCTATTAAGAAAAATGCATCTTCAAAATGGAGTCTTTTCTGGGGAGCAAACCTGGAGCCATAAAAGACAAATTATCTCTCCCTCCCCACAGAAAAAAAGAATTAACGAGAGGAAGTCTTTTCTGGAGATATAAATCTAGTATAGTAAATGACAAAAAATCTTCCACTCAAAACACATCTTTAAAGGTAGGAAAACGGATTTCATAAAAGTTTCTTGTCCCTGAAAAAAAAGTAAGACTTATCATTAAATGAGGGGAGTGGGAGGGAGATAATCTTTTGTGGAAGTAAATCTTGTGTAGTAAAAGACACAAATCCTCACCATAAGGAAGGAAAGGGGGGGGGGGGGGGGGGGGGGGGGGAAGAATCTTTGGTGGTGGGGGGGGGGGGGGGGGGGGGGAGTCTTTTCAGGGGTGTAAATCTTGTATAGTAAATGACACGAATCTTCCAACACACACACACACCTTGAAAGAAACATAGAATCAATGTTGGGAGGTTCCCACTGTATTCATCACATTGTAAAACATAGTGAAAGTACGCTGAATACCAAATCGGTGATAATCACACATATCATGGTTAAAAACATACAAAAACTGTCCCAATCTTCATCAATCCTTTCAGTGGGGCAACAAAACATTAAAAAAAAAAAAAAAAAAATTAAAGCCAGCACCACACATACCACTGAAATGAAAACGGCATTAGTTTTCAATCTTTGTAAGTCCTTCTAGCCATGCAAAAGTGAAGAACAAAAAAAAAAAAAAAAAAAAAAACAAAAAAAAAGCTGAAATTGTGATTTCTTACAAGGGCCTGAAAGGACAATCAAAGCAACAGAAAGTAACAGTGATGCTTTGTGTATAATCCACAGCCTCACATGGTGGTAACTGACCGAGCCAATCCTCCACCCAAACCCACTGACCTGTTTTCCATGTCGACAGACACCAGCTTACGATGGTTCAGAAGCTTGTTCAGCCGCCCCAGCCACATGCCCCCTTCGCCGTTGGGGTCAATCATCATCGGGCGGTCGCTGCCACGACGAACACAGGATGGCAGCGTTTTCGATTTGGCGTGGGCCAAAATCTGAAAGATTTCATATTCACCGTCAATATATTTCCTCTCACTCTCATACACCAAAGTATTGTACTGTGATGTTACTTAATGTAAGTGTACCTCCTCTCGCTCCTAAGCCAACGTTTTGTGTTTTAATGCTACAGAGGAGGTGATGACTTAGCTTTGAAAACAGTATTTTCAATATACATTTCCATTAACATCTTTTTTTTTTTTTTGCAGAGAAGAAAAAGAGTTATCAATAAATATGACTTTCGAAGGAAATCAACATACCAGAAATATAACAGATCACTCCAATAAGTTCTGACTCGATACATTGTGAAGTGTCCTTTTTCAATCTTTTTTTTTTTTTTTTTCAAGAATAGGGTCCTCATGCTGACTTTGCTACCTTCTCATCCCCTCAAATCTGATCATCTTCATACACAAAGCCCTGCAACAATGTTTTCAAACGACAAGATGCCACCATTACCTTTCCTGATCCAGTCGTTGAGGGTTGTCTCCCCGACCAGCAGCTTGATGAGGGATCGAAGATAGCGGCTGTACTGGGAGGTGGTGAGAATGGGCGCTGAACTCTCTCTGTGAACTGCGTCTGGGCATCATCGTCATCAGGATCTTCCTCAGGGATCTGGCTCAGAGAGTGGCATCGGCTCGTCCCTCTTTGTTTGACTTGGGTGACTTGGGCGGAACTTCTGCATAGGATTATGGATGAATGGATGAATGGATGGATGGATGGGTCAATGGATGGATGGATGGATGGATGGATGGATAGATGGATAAATTGATGAATGTATGCATGGATGGATGGACGGATGAATGAATGCATGGATGGATGGACGGATGAATGAATGCATGGATGGATGGATGGACGGATGAATGAATGCATGGATGTATGGATGGATAGACTGATGTATGGATTGAGAAGTGAATCAATAGTTTGATGAGCAATCATGGATAAGATTATGGATGAATGAATGGATGGATGGATGGATAATCACTGATAAATTATGAATGGATGAATGCAAGAATGGTGAACTAATAGCTCAACACATAAACATGGCCAAAATTAAAGATGGATGAGCACTTGAAAATATGGATAATCAAACATACGATCACAGATACGGCACTGGAGAGAACCAATAGACAAATGCAAAAACTTTTGAACTGACAACAGACAGACAGACAGTCTGATTTTGCAGATGGAAGATCCGTACCAACAGATATAACTGACTATGACAGATGAAGAATACGGAGCAAGGCGGAGATAAAGAGACCTGAAGAAAAAGGGATCGACAGTCTGGTGAGAGTCAGGTGTGAAACAATGGCTATCATGAATAAATCGAGCACACACAAAACTGGCAGATAGATGGATAGCGACAGATGATTCACAGACGGATAGCAACTGATGATTCAATCTAGAGTTGGCACTGAATGAACAAAAGGATGAATACGTGGGCAAATCAATGCATGGATCAAGTCTGGACAGTGGACGGACAGACAGTTTGATTTATGGAGGGACGGAAGCCAGACAGACTGAAAGACCGACACACAACTGGTCCAGCACAAGAAGAGGGATGACTGACTACACAAGAAAAGATTTCATTTGATGGATGAATGCATTGCCGCAGGGACAAATGAACAAAACTCATTAGACAGCGTAAATGAAATGTATTTCAACAAATTTCAATGGATTCATCAATGGACTGATAAAGTATCTGACAGAAAAAAAAAAGACAAAAGAAAGAAAAACATGTAAATGATAAGAACTGACAAGATAAGTGCTGCACATGCACACGCACACACACACACACACACGCGTGCGTTCAAATAAAAATCCTCACAACGTACCCTCTTCACCCTCATCTTCTTCGCCCTTGGGTGTCTTGGGAGGGGTGTTCTTCCCATCCTCCTTTGGGGGTGCGAGGCGGGGTTCCACCTTTGCTCTTGGGGGTGCGGGGGGGAGTGCCAGCTCCACTCTTGGGAGTGCGGGGTGGAGCCTCACCCCCTTCCTCTTTGGGAGTGCGTGGAGGCGTTCCCGTTTCACCTTTGTTCTCCTCACCTTCTTTTTTCCCTCTGCTGCTGCTTTGGGGGTCTGGGGCGGGGCAGTGCCCTCTGTGAAATAATGATGATGAAGATGGTAGTAATTAAAACGACTGATAACTATATAACAGAGCAGGCTTGTCATGATGATGCAAAGATGCCCAAGCAAAAATATAGCAACCAAAAATATGCCTAAAAATAATCTTTAAAAATCTAGTTTCCAGAAAAAAACAAGAGAAACAAGACTGAAGGGCAAGATATGTAATGCAGTAGGGATTCTCATTTTGCACTACTTCCTTCCTTCATTAAATCTTCACGCTCACAAACTCGCATTTATCTCATTATTTTTCTAAATACACACACAAACACACACACACACATATAAACGACACACACACACACACACACACACACACACACACACACACACAAAGACAGCTCACCTTCACCCTCCCAAGCGGCTTCTCATCATCTGCTTTTTCCGTCCCTCCTTCCTCTGCCTTTTCTTCCTTTCCGTCTTGTTCTGCTGCCTGTTCTCCTTCCCCTCCAGTCAGCTCCCCTTGGCTGGTGGGTCGGCTGGTGGGTCGACTGCCTCCCTTTGCAGACGGTTGGTCCGTCCCATCCTGATCAGCAGTGACACAACATGCAGAAAAAACATGTCAGTGACATGCGCTAAACTGCAGCTGTAGATCTGTTGACATGTCAAGCTGTCTGTCACTTCCTCACTTTAACCAGCATTTTACTTAAACTTGCCTTATCACAGCAGATAGGAACACATACCCACCAATTAAGCGATAGCCTATCACAAAACAGATAAGAACACATACCCACCAACTAGGCGATAGCCTGTCACAAAACAGATAGGAACACACATACCCACTAACTAAGCGATAGCCTATGACATAGCAGATAGGAACGCATACCTACTAACTAAGCGATAGCTGTCACATAGTAAATTGGAACGCATACCCACTAACTAAGCGATAGCCTATCAAATAGCAGATTGGAACACATACCCACTAACTAAGCGATAGCCTATCACATAGCAGATTGGAACACATACCCACTAACTAAGCGATACCCTATGACATAGCAGATAGGAACGCATACCCACTAACTAAGCGATAGCCTATCACATAGCAGATAGGAACACATACCCACCAACTAAGCAATAGCCTGTCACATAGCATACCCATAGCATACGCATGCCCACCAACACACCGATGGCCCATTTCCCCTATCAGCAAGGATGAGCACGATCAGTCTCAATGGTGGATAATGTGTGGATCAATTCTTGAACTTCTGCAATATCAGAGTCTTCAAAAATAAAGCCTATCTATTTCATAGCTACGACAATTTTTAAGGACTTGTACACAACACACTGTTTTGACTGTAAAACAGATGAGTAACCAACATGACAATTCACATTTCTCATGGGGCAAAACACACTGACAGCCTATGTTCTTCAAGTTTGCCAGCTGTTCTTTAAATGTTAGTAAGCATGCTCACAATTTGACCACTTCACTGAGCAGTTTGGCTAAGCAGAGTTTTTGTAGCAATTTCTTGCAGCAGAACAGCACACAGCAACTTCCCAGCAATCACTGGAGATGAAAAGAGGCAAACGTGAAGGTGGATTGGAAAAAATGGTCACGAAAATCTCATCAATGATGAATCTAGCATTCTAGTTGAGGGCCAAAGAGAGAGAGAGAGAAAGAGAACGATCCTCTCAGAGTGTCGACTACAGCTGATCTTTCAACCTCTTAACCTACATCCCCCGATCCCTCAACAACTTGAATATGTCACCGGAAGAGACAAGAACATATCCACATGGTGGGAAAATATGTATTTACCCTCCTCCTCCAGAAACAAACAAACAAAACAAATGAAGAACAACTGTCCCCTGTCATCATGACGACTGTCAATTCAAAACTGCAACTATCCTCCTCTTTGAGTCAAGACATGCTTATTAGCGCACAAACTCCCATACAGATATTGCACACACACACACACACACACACACACACACACACACACACATACACACACACACACACACACACACACACACACACACAGAGAGCTCCAATATCAAGAATTCAGTGAGAAGAGTTCTGCCTGTACCTCCAGTGCCTCAGCCTCTCCCTGAATGACCGAGGTGAAGTCCACTTCATACACAGAGCTGGCCCCGGACGCCGTCTTCAGGAAGTTGATGGACCAGTCAATGACTCGACCTGGTGACACCACAGAGGGCAAAGGTGACCATGTTCAAACGACATTTTCTTGACACATAGTCACACTAAACGTCCTTGAACGCTGGGCAAACTACCACTGAAAGACCTCAATCCGATATTGTTTTACACATAATTGATTCCTAGTTCAAACAAGATTTTCTTGCTCCTTGGTCACACTAAATGCCCTTGATCCAAGGTCAAACTACACACATTTCAGCCTAAGTTCAATAAAAAAAAAAAAATTCTCTTGACCCCACTAATAATGTTTGTCCCAGGTCAAACTAAACAATTTTGACACTTAGTTCAAACAATTTTTTTTTTACCCCGAGTCATGCTAAATACACTTGATCCCAGGTCAAACAAAATAAATTTGACTCAGGTTTCCCAGGTCAAACAAAATAAATTTGACCCAGGTTCAACAGAACTCTCTGACCCCAAGCCAAACAAAATGTCCTTGATGCAAAGGTAAACAAAAACTACCTCGGTCATCCACTTCTAACCATTTTCTGAAGTGGCTGTTTTTTCTTTTCTAATTTATGTAATCATAACTATCATAACTATCAACCTATAGACATGCATTCTCTCTCTCTCTCTCTCACACACACACACACACACACACACACACTGCACACACACACACGCACACACACACACACACACACACACACACACACACACACACACACACACATACACACACACACATGCTCACACACACACTCACACACACACACACACACACACACACACACACACACACACACACACACACACACGCTCACACACACACACACACACACACACACACAACACACACACACGCACACACACACACACAAACGCACACACATACACACACAAACGCACACACATACACACACGCTCACACACACACACACACACACACACACACACACACATGCACACACACACACACACACACACGCTCACACACACACACACACAACACACACACACGCACACACACACACACACACACACGCTCACACACACACACACACACACTCACACACACACACACACACACACACACACACGCACAGACACACACACGCACACACACACACACACACACTCACACACACACACACACTCACCTTTGAGGACATCCACAGAGTCGATGACAAGGGGGACACCCCTCTCCCGCAGACAGTTGGGCCAGTGCACCGTCAACATCACTCGACGGAAGTTGTGGTGGTACGGACCCAGATAGGTGGCGAACCCAGCCGCCATCGCACAGCCTCCAGGGATGGCCACCAGGCGGCGCTTGTAGGAATCAAAGATCTGCTGAGACCTCTGTCTCTCCCCACGCAGAATCTGTAGGCACAATAATTTTGCTGGTGGTGTTGTTGAATTTTGATTGCATAAGCAGACATATACATATGTTTGTCTGAATATCAAACAAACAATCAAGCTTTGAATGTTAAAAAAAAATTAAATAAATCCAGTGTTTAGGATGCCCAAAGAGGAAAATAAACGTGAGCAGGTTCATCTATGGACGGAATATTTTGGATGATTGACTGATTGTATGTTACTACATGTGACGTTAAACCTGCTAGTAACCCCCCCCCCCCCCCCCCCCCCCCCCACCCTTCCCCTTACGACTCCCTTCCTGCCAAGACTTCTTTATTCCAGGACATTTTTTTTTTTCTCTTTGTTTACTCTCTAGACACAGAACACTAGTTCCGTGTAAGACCCAGTTTTGAAGGATTTCTGGGTGTCAGTATTGACAGGTTCCACTGTATAACCTAAGAAAGTTGGTCTGACCCGTCTGAGCTGGGCGGCCGTGGTGTCCAGCGTCTTCCTCATGTTCACTGTCTTGTCCTCCTGCTCGTTCTTGTCGATGGTGGCCTCCTCAAATCCCCGTGCCAGGTCCGCCAGTCGTACTTCCAGCGTCTGAACACATCACACACATGTGTGACCTTACGCAGCCAATCAACTGCTAGAATCACTGCCTCAATTTGCTGGTTTTTCATGGCGTAAAAGTTAGTGTTAGATTTTCTTTGGCACATAATGTGATACAGTCCTGTTCTTCATGTCTTTGGGGCTTGTAGATGTCTTGTTTATTTTGTGATTTTCTTCTCCCTGATAGCTACTGTTAGAATTTCTTGCAAAATCAGTAAATAATTTTTGTGCGCTACTTACACAGTTTTCATAGCTCTGCAATGATTTGTTTCTTTGTTGCTGCCTCTATTTTCATCCATCTCTGCCTTGCTTTTCTTATATTCTCTCCCATTCTCGTTGTCTTTTTTTACCATAGGTAAAAATTTTAAAGAGCGTTATGTATGAACAAAACAATTTGTGTTCATTTATCAGAAGTTAGGTACACAACTTACAATTAAGTTTCAAAACAGAGTGACTGAGGGCAGAAAATGAAGCAAAATACAACTAAATACAACTTACAATATTAGAAAAAGTAACGTACAATATGATCATTTCCCTGATCCAGTTTAGCAGAAAACATGCAAGTTTAACTTTCAGCATTTTTTTGTAATCTTTGGATTCAAACAGTAGGAATACGGTGCATACTTTGCGCTTGGATTCCAGCGTGTTCATTTTGTGTTGTGCATTGTCCACAGCCTGTGTGGTCTCCTCCCCACCTTCTGATGCAGTGGTTTGACTTTGCTGAGCATCATACGGTGGTACCTGTCATAACAATAACAATAATCATGACTTGGCTCCGTATTGTACAGTGTAGTATGCATTGCTCACACACACGTATAAACTTGGTTAATTCAGAATGAAAGTATCTTGAACGATTATAAACAAAATCAAACGATATTCAAAGAGAATTCTGCCTTCTTCTTCATTATGAGATGATGAAGCATACCCGGATTTGACATCCACCACTGTCCCCCATCAAACCACAACCCACCCACCTGACGACCCCCCCTGACCCAGCGACAGAGGGACCCGCAGGCGGAGTTGCCTGTCTTGCGTTCCATGGCTTCGGGGTCAAGGACGGCTTCTTGAGGTATGGCTCCACCAGGACCAGGGTGGCCTCGGGTAGCTGCGTGTCATCAAAGGTCATCAGCTCTTCATCGATGAACCTGCCATCACACATGATGTCATGTTTTATTTTCATAATGACTGAACAAATCTGCCACCATGTGATGTGATGTTTTTTTTATCAATTACCCAGAGTTTCTTGTTGCTTGTTCGTTGGACTGATTTTCTTTTGGATTTTGCCATTTTTCCGTGATTTGAAGTACCCTCTTCCAACAACCTAGGAGAGATGTGTTCATGATAAAAACATCCAGACAAGCATCCTCCCACACCCCAAAACATATGCCTATGTACACATCCTCTTCCTCTGTCTGTCTGTCTATCTGTGTGTGTGTGTGTGTGTGTCTCCCTCTCTCTCTCTCTCTCTCTCTCTCTCTCTCCCCCATCTTTCTTACACACACACACACACACACACACACACACTCACATGCACATACACACCTGTCCAGATTTGCCATTTGTCGTTTGGCACCTTTCTGCCAGGTGAGGTCAGCAGAGGGAGACTTCACTGAAACACAATTAAGACACTGTACAGGTACAATCCATTGGAAAGAAATCAGCCAGTGTCATCATTCACTACCCAAAGAATAAGTGAACGCAAAATTAAAGAAAGAAAACAAAAAAAGCTAACATATTTGGATTCTGAGAGATTCAGATTTATAGTCATTTGCAATAAACAGGATCCCCTATGAAGAGGTGCAAATATTTCGTCAAACAATTCAATCACGACCTCATCACACACACACACACACACACACACACACACACACACACACACACACACACACACACACACACACACATCACACACACACACACACACACACACACACAAAGCAAGTCCACATTCCCAATGAAACTGCTAAATCTCAAAGCTTGGTTAATTTAAACAAAGATTTGGTTTATCAGCTGTGTAGGTGAAGATTGGTACAGTCAGCTTGAACAATGCAGACAAGTTGCAATATTTATGTTAAAGGTCTTGAGGAGACAGAAAGAGAGAGAGAAAGGGTGGAAGGACAGAAAGACACGGACATCAACACAAAGAGAAAGGTAAAGACTGAGAATGATAGACACATACAATAAAGAAGGGAGATAAAGGGATGGGGAAGTGGGGGGGGGGGGGGGGGGAGAGAGGCAACATGAGAAACAGAGGATAACTTTGATACTGCCATTACATTTTCCTGTGATGGAATGTAACATACATATAGATTGACAGATAGGTTGACAGGTAGTCGATAGATAGATAGATAGACAGAAAGACAGACAGATAAATAAACAGATAAACAGACAGAGACAAACATACAGATAGTTATACAGACAGATAGACAGACAGGTGTATATAGATAGATAGATAGATAGATAGATAGATAGATTGACAGACAGATAGATAGATAGATAGATACAATGCTGAACAATCAAATAGTGGGGGGGAAACAAGTGCAGGCTAACAATTTTTCCATCATTATAGTAATGACTTGAGCAGTCGTGTTCCAGGAATTGTTTTTATTTACAATTATTGTTATATTATCATAACTAAATGTATGAATGTTACTATTACCAGTATATTTTAGTTATACAATTATCATCTATAAATAAAGCACTAATCAATCCTACAGATCATGATGATGGAAGCCATGAGGTCCTCAATGTCAATGGACGGTTTCGACATGGCCCGTAACTCTGCCAGCTTGTCCCGATCCATCGTCTTCACCACCTTCTTGGTGTCAGCCACGATAGCGATGGCCTTGTAGACAGCACGCTCATGGGCCACCTGTATTCTGGGAGCAGCTGCACACACAGGATTATCGTTACAAACATGGCAGTGTGTGTCAAACACAGTCATTCAGGAGATAATTACCGTATATGTAGTGACATGAAATTCTCGAAATGAAATAAAGGTGACATAACTGATTTATTCATGTATTATGAGCAACTCATGAACAAAAATACCATTACCACCATGATGATTCATTAAATCGCAACAATTCGAAACAATGTAGTAGTATGGATGCAACCACTGGAAGTTTTCATAGTAACAACAGTGGTGATTATATCAAACTGCGCCTTGAACAACCGCACATCAAAGTTTCAGACATCATGGCGATGTCTTTAACACAGCTTTTCAAAAGCTGCCTTGGTAGCAACTTCACAAAATTCTCATTAACACAGTACTGATGTCATAAAACAGAGTGGCGACAGCCATTGTACTAACACTTGGACTGTCCGGCAACAGACCCCATGAATTTGCTGAATACCGCTGACCCCGACAGAATCAAACCAAGTCCAGAGATGCGGCGAAGCAATCAAAACTGAGGTCACCATGAGAGCAGGGCATGAACAGCCACAGAATTTGAGACTTTTTGTGGAGGACGATGAAGATGATGCTATGGATCTCCATTCTGGTCTTACACTGCATGACAGGGCTGTATCCTACGTTTATTTCATAACATATCCCAGCGCGTCAACCAGGCCTGAGAAATACAGACACCTGCAGTGTTGGTCGGGAAATTGGAGCAACGCTCTCAGAGACGCATCTATTAAGTGGATGAAATGCAAATGTGTGGTCCCAGTCTTCCCAACTGAACACGCAGCAAACTCAACTCTGGGTAAGAGCCTGTCGAAGCAGAACAATCTCACAAATGAAGGGTGGCAGTTTACCTTTTTGAGTCGATCGATTTTCTCCAGCTGGTTTTTGACAACCCGGATCTGCTGCTCTGTGATGGCTGTGTCCTGACCAATCTGAGACAGGATCTTGATGGTACCCTGGACAGATCAGATGAACGTGATTATCAAATGAGTGTGTAAAGAAAAACATCAGAGAGAGAGAGAGAGAGAGAGAGAGAGAGAGAGACAGACAGACAGACAGACAGAGACAGAGACAGAGAGAGAGAGAGAAGAGAGAGAGAGGAGAGAGAGAGAGAGAGAGAGACAGAGCAAGAGAGAGAGAGAGAGAGAGAGAGAGAAAAGAGAGAGACAGAGAGGGAGAGAAAGAAACAGAGAGAGAGAGACAGAAAGAAATACAGAAAACAAAATGCAGACAAAAACTCACAGACATAAAGAAAAGGTCAATCGTTGTTCCAGTTCTTCCTTCTTTTTATTGTCATTATTAGAGAAAGAGAAAGAGAAAGACAGAGAGGCAAAGACAGAAAGAGACAGAGACAGAGAGAAATACAGAGAAACAGATGTAGACAAAAACTCACAGATAGGAAAAAAGGTCAACTGTTGTTTCAGTTCTTCGTTCTTTTTATGGTCATTATCTTATCATTCATTTTCATCACACAAACGTAGGCACATCTACATCAAGGGTCACTACTCTGTGTGCACTTCCTGTAACAGTTTGCAGCTACTGGTAAATCGCCCAAGGTATTTCTCCTAAAGGCACACACATTCACTTTTGTTTAAAATCACTTCAAGTGAACAGATGTCACACTTGAGGAAAATGCGCTCGTACATGCGCTCTCTCACATGCATGTGCGCACACACACACACACACACACACACATGCAAGCACGCACACACACACGCACACACACACACACACACACACACACACACACACGCTTACAGCTTTGCGTTCCTCCAGGACGACCATTTCATGCTCCAGTTGTTTCTTCAGTTTTATGGCCATCTCATTCTCATAACGGATCTGCTCCAGCGTCTTGGTCACCGCCTGCTGCGTCTCTCTCGATCTCCGAATGACGCTCATTGGCCAGCGAGATGAACCTGTCCACGCATACGCTTGCATAATTTCGTCATGAAAGTTGGGCACACTATCACTGCAACTGAGAGAGGAGAGGCACAGACTACCTGTTTTGCAGGCAGTAAATAAAAAAAATAAGTACAGGCACCCCAGATATTACTAGTTTTGCATGCAGTAAATAAAAAAATAAGTACAGGCACCCCAAAGATGATTAGTTTTGCATGCAGTAAATAAAAAACTATGTACAGTCACCCCAGAGATAACTGGTTTTGCATGCAGTATATGCAGTATATAAAAACTAAGCACAGTCACCCCAGCTCCCAGCTGTGTACACTGGTTTGGAGTAATGTGCCTTTTAAGCCTTTCACAGTGTGAGCAAGGGTTACCGCACTATGTATCATTTGATGTGTGCTTCTTCCTCACTTCCTTCAGGTTTTCTTCAAACCTCATGTTCATCAATGCAAGCAAATTTTCAAAATTCAAAATTCATACCTACCATCTTGTTTACCTACACAAAAATACACCTGTTCACCATCCCCCCCCCACCCCATCCATGCACTTGCAGTTACACAGATACATGCATGTTTACCCCCCCCCCCCCCCCCCCCCCCCTCCACCACCACCACCACCACCACCACACACACATCCCTCCCACCCCCCCCCAACCCCACCCCCACCCTAAACATACCACACGCACATGCAAAGATATAAAACTGGCAACAGGACGCTCACTTTTCGACAAACTTCTCGTAGGTGGTGTTGGTGACGTGGCCGTACTCCCCCGTCGTCTTCTCCCCCCTCCGTCCTGTTGGCGCAGCACCAACTGCATGGAGGCCAGCATGTGCGCCACGTTCTCCCGCTGGACTGCCCGTCATCCACTCTACGCCTGTCATGCAGTCGCCATGTTACAGATCAGCTCTCTCTCCACAGCTTGTCCTTTGTTCATCTTTTTTTGTTTTTTACTTACTTATCTTTTAGTGATTTCTTGCTGCGAGGCTGTCTGCTACTCAAGGCCTGTTGCAATTTTATAGCAGATGAGATATCCCCCCCCCCCCCCCCCCCCCCCCCACCCCACCTCTTCTTCCTTTTCTACCTCAACAGTTACTGTTTATTTCTTTATCTTCTTGCGTTCTATGTTAGGTCTTGGTGCATATTGCCTTTGCCTGGAGATAGTTCAGACAACACACGTAACACTACACACACAGCAAAGGCTAACACATAACAACATACTCACAGTGTTAGTAAGTTATTTTTGCTGGTACAACTAGCCTCTTGAACTCTCCAAACAACTGTCGATTTCTGTTAATACACAGTATTGGACAAGTCTGGCTGACCTTGGAAGTCTTCACTGCTGATGTTAGATTGGTAATAAGTACTGTTTTTTCTTCTTTCTTCTTTATCTGAGTGTCCACCTTCATCGTGTTGAAGATTCTGCCACTTTTGTTGTGTGTATGACCGTTTTTTATCCCGCCATTAAGGCAGCCATACTCCAACTTCAGAGAAGGTGCATGCTATGTGTAACGTGTCATCCATACCGACGGCCAAACTGGCCTTCTCTTCCGAAAATTGCTGATGGGATTTACGTGTGTGCAAGATGTTGTGCGTGCATTCACACACAGAACCTCGGTTTATAGTCTCATTCATAAGACTGTATAGGGCATGAAGTCAGAACCAACGTTAAACTCCGAGGGAAAAATCCCCCTCGACCGAAATTCGAACCCGTAACCTCAGGATCATGAGCCCTGCGCCCTACCAGCTGAGCTATTCCGGCCCCCATTCTACTCCACAACTTGTGGTGTTCAGTGAAAGCAGACAGGAAGCTGGGCACGGTGCCAGTCCATGGACTGCCCAGTCACAGAGTCACTGTGTCAACCATCATTTTGTAATCATCTAGCTTTTTGCTACGAAGAGAAGTAAAGCTCTGACCCTTATGTTATCCTTTGTAATAGTCTGGTTTCGTGTCATTATGGATGCAGTTTTAAACAACAACAAAAAAAAGGGTCATGTGAGCACATACTTTCTGGCGTGTCAACTTTCTGCATTCATACATCATTTGTTTCAACTCTGACGCACCTCATCTTGAGACTTTGTCAGCATTTTCTAGTTCCATGACATTTGAGCGAAGCAGGTACCACCTTTTTTTTTTTTAATTATGAACACAGTCTTTATGACGGAGGTCTAACTATGTTAGAAAAAAAAAATTAAATGTAGTTAATAGCAAAACTGCTAAGAAAAAACGTAGACAAGCGAATCACATGACCAAACATGACGCGTTTCAACCTGTTAGGTCTTCTTCAGGCAAGATACAAAACACTCAGGACACAACAAAAATGAATGAAGATAAGTGATTGCTCATTCATTTCCATGGTCCTGAGTGTTTTGTATCTTGCTGAAGAAGAAGACCCACGAGGTCAAAACATGTGTCGTGTTTTGTCTTGTGATTCGTTTCTCTACATTTTCCTGGTGGTTCGCTATTACTAACATTAAAAATGTGTTTAGATTTCCGCCTGCGATCGCCTCACTTTGCAACTAGATCTGTGTTCAGAAAAAAAAACATTATTTTCACTACAATGAAAGGAAAAAGATGTGGAGGAAACAGAAAAAAAACAAGAGAGGGAAGGTTCAAACCCTAACCTTTGAGGTGGAAGAGAGCGTGCTCCACCAGCTGCGACTTGGACCAGTGATGGAACCAGATGAAGTTGACGTTTTTGGTGAAGGCTGGGTACAGACGACAAATGCGCTGAAAGCCGTTGTCGGTGTCACTGATGATCAGGCACACTCGGCAGTTGTTTCTCACCGTCCTGAAGATCACATATGATTGGATAGTTACTCAGTGCAAGGAGAAGACCATAATTATGATCTTCTGACAGCAACCGTGATAAAAACCAACTACTAATTCACAAATGTATCCACACATACATTCCTCCTTACTTTTCCTTCACTCCATGTACACTCTCTGCCTCTACATGAAACTGTTCACTAACTCCCCACCCCTACCCCCACCTCCTCCACCCTCTCATAAATCTCCTCCACCCTCTTTTAAATCTCCCCTGCCCATATTCTCTGCAGCATCCCATCCTTTCTCCTCCCACCACATTATTCACTGTCTTCTATTCACCATACTTTTTCTCTTGTATATGATAAACAGTGTTAAACTACTGTGATAAATACACATACACATCCATCCAACATCTATGCGCACACACATGCAGGCACACTCATACATCCACTGCCCAATCCTTTTAAATTCCACTCCAGGCTCCGACTGACCTGAGGAAGAAGTTCCAGGCGACATCTCGCGTGTAGGTCAGGCCAGCTTGCGTGACCTCAGTGCGGATGGAGTTGATGATGGTTGTCTGCTCCTCATGCGTGAACAGGTGTGAGATGGAGCAGGACACGATGAACTCCGTCAGGTATACCAACAGCTCGTCTGTC
>JADBJO010000677.1:410000-422500 GCA_016801955.1 Conus betulinus | reverse complement strand
GCACTTCATTTGAACTTTAGACTTTGTTCTACAATAGTTTGTCTGATGTAGAGTTAGTTCTACAGCAGAGTTTGTCTATTCTACTGTAGTTTTTTGTCCACAATACAGTTTTTGTCAGTTCTTTAGTAGTTTGTCTGTTGTACAGTCTGTTCTATAGTGGAGTTTGTCTGTTCTACAGTAGTTTGTCCTACAACACCGTTTTGTCTCTTCTACAAACAATTTGTCTGTCCTACATTTTGTTCTTTTGTCTGTACTACAATTTAGTCTATAACACAATTTTTCTCAATTTTTCTTTTCTGAAGTATAGTTTGTTCTACAGCTTGTTCTATACTGCAGTCTGTCTGTTCTACTGCAGTTTGTTCCACAGTTTGTCTGTTTTACAGTTTGTGTGTTCTACTGTTTGTCTGTTCTACTGTTCTACAGTAATATATGTTTGCTCTACTACAGTTTGTCTGTTCTATTGTTTGTCTGTTCTTCTGTTCTACAGTAATATATGTTTGCTCAGCTACAGTTTGTCTGTTCTACAGTTTGTCTGTTGTACTGTTTGTCTGTTGTACTGTTTGTCTGTTCTACTATTCTACAGTAACATATGTTTGCTCTAAACTTTTTGTCTGTTGTGCAGCTTGTCTGTTCTACAGTTTGTTCTACATTACAGTTCATCTGCTGTACTATACAAAAACTGTCAGTTCCTGAGTTTGCCCTGTAGCATCATCTGTCTGTTCTACTGTACAGTTTGTCTACAATTTGTTGTACAACACACTTTGTTCTACAGTTTACTGTTCTTCAGTTCAGTTTGTTCTACAGTTTGTCTGATCTACAGTATAACTTGTTCAATGTACTGTTTGTTCTACAGTACAGTTTGTTTGACAGTTTGTCTGATCTACAGTATATCTTGTGTTAGTGTACATTTGTCTGATCTGCAATACAGCTTGTTCCACTGTACAGTTTGTCTGATCTACAGTACAGTTTGTTTGACAGTTTGTCTGATCTACAGTATATCTTGTGTTAGTGTACAATTTGTCTGATCTGCAATACAGCTTGTTCCACTGTACAGTTTGTCTGATCTACAGTACAGTTTGTTTGACAATTAGTCTGGACTACAGTACAGCTTGTTCTACTGTAGTTTGATCTGCAGCACAGCTTGTTCTACTGTACACTTTGTCTGATCTTCAGTACAGCTTGTTCTACTGTACACTTTGTCTGATCTTCAGTACAGCTTGTTCTACTGCACAGTCTGTTTGGGGGGGGGGGGGGGGCGGGAATAAGACAGAAATGGATTTCTTTTGTTTCTTTTCATCCCTATCAAGTTTCATTATAAGCATCTTTCTTTCTTTTTTTTTTTTTTTTCACTGTAAGCCATCTTTCCTTTTTTTTTTTTTTTTTTTCGCTGTACGCCATCTACACACGTCGGTCACCTGAAGATGTTGGCCAGGTCACGAGCCGTGAAGATGTAGTGACAGCGCTGGGCGGTGGGCAGGAACATGCTCCTCAGGCGATTGTGCAACTCCACGGTGACGCAGACCAGCGACCCGATGACCGTCCGCATCACTTCCTCTCCCTGCAGCTTGCTGCCCAGCTTGTCGTCCGAGATTCCCAGGTGCTGGGCGGCCGAGGAGGAGGTGCCGCCGCCGCCGCCGCCGACTGTCTCCCGGGCGAAGAAGTGGGTTCCCAGGAGGTGGTGAAGATCGTCTGGAGCTCTCTGTCGCTGTGAGGATCAGCAGCGTCATGGGGGTTAGTGTCGGGGGTGACTGATAGCTGTTTTGGTATCACACTGTCACACTACTGTGCACACACATATGCACATGAATATACACGCAGGCACAGACACACACACACACACACACACACACACACACACACACACACACATACCACTGATGCCAATATTATAATGAAATCACAACCCTGGGTGGAAACAGGTGGTAGTAAAGACTCAACATATATACCCACATACTTCCACACACACAATTGCACAAATGCACACATCAAGTGCACTATACATATATGGGTGCCCACATACATTAACAAGCACACATCCTCCCTTTCCCTCTCTCTCCCCCTTAACACACTTCTTCCACTTCCACAGACACTCCAATAGTTACCAACCATCTTACAGCACACATATGGGAACTATGGAGTGAATGAGGCAGTTGTGCCTTGAACTCAACAATGCCTGCTCCTTACAACTCCACTGAAATATGTAAGGTCAAAACAAAACACGTCTTCCATTACGGTGACTACCGACTCTAACAGAACATCAATTCATCAATTCAGATTTCATTTGTAATACTTTATCAACTTCTTTAAAAAAAAAAAAAAAAAAACCTCTAAAGCTTACATTTTTAAACATTTTGAAATTCTAGATTTTTCCATCCATTTCTGGATCATGGAAACGAATACTGAAAGAGGTGAATTCTAGACAACTCTGGGGCGGTTGGCAATTGACCGGTGTGTGACTCTCGCCTAACCAACCTTACATCCAGACAACCCACCTTTGGTAAGGACAGCCGAAGATGGCAAAATGTCTCAACAGACGATTACTGGCTTGGGCGCAGCGGCCGTGGTGTGCGGGTTGAGCGTGGTGACGTAGGTCACGTTTTTCACGTAGCGCCATGCATGAGTGGACGGGCTGTAGAAGCCTCCGTCATCCAGGTGTTCACGCACCAGTTCACAGGCCGTCTGGTGGCCGAAGCTGTCCACCTGATTTGGGGAGGAGTTTGAGACAAAATGGAATTCATATAGTTAGTTTCAAGCTGAGGTGGCTTCAAGCAGAAATCAAAACAAACTTTTTTTTTTTAATGTTAAATCTATGAAAGGGACAAACAAATTACAAGACAAAACACGACATGTTTCAACCTTTTCGGTCTTCTTCAGGCAAGATAAAGAACATTCAGGACAAAGAAAACAAAGAACGAGCAATCACTTATCTCCTCAAATTGCGTGCAAAATGGACATGAACATGCGACCAATTTGAGGAGTAAATGATTGCTCGTTCTTTGTTTTCATCTTCCTGAATGTTTTTTGTCTTGCCTGAAGAAGACAAAGGGGTCAAAACACGTTGTGTTTTGTCTTGTAATTTGTTTGTCTCTTTCATCCAGTGGAATGGAATTCATATAGATTTCAAACAAAATATAAACAAAAAAACATATCAAAGTTATCTATTCCAATCATTTACAACCTACTTCAATTGTCTTCATTCCCACTGTCAGAAAAACATTTGAAATATACACTTCCATTTGTGTGATCCAAATGAGCATGCAAGTGCTCCCAGATCAGATTCATGAAATTCTTCATCATATTTCTTTAATTTCACTTTAATTTCATGGCAGTAAATACACTGAAAATACATTCGCACACACACACACTCACAGATGCATACATACAAATATTTATGCTGGCATTTATATGTGCAACCAACAGACACACACAAACATTTGTGTAATGTTGTAAATGTACAGTACAGCCAGATACAAAACAGCTGAATAAACAGCACGGTTATGCTTCAAAATCCGATTTGTTTTTGTCGCTTCTCTTCACATGCTATACTGTGAATCGATAAGCTAGCATGTAACACACTCGTTCACTCTGCAAGGTGCTTTTCACTTCTCATATCCTATATGCGATCCTTTACCATTCTCTCTGTCTCTTCACAGGTACTTGCTGATCTCACCAAGTCATTTATTCCAGCATACTATCAATAGGCACCCATTCATGAACTGTACCCTCCCTTCCCATTCAAAGACCACACACACACACACACACACACACACATACAAAGATACACACACATATACACACACACACACGCACGCAGGGACACAGACACGCGCACACATACTCATGCACACACACATATGCACAGAAACGCACACACAGCCTCCATATATACTCATGCAGACAAACACACCCAGACATTCATGCATGCACACATACACACACGCGTGTCCACACATACCTGTGACAAGTGATGTCATCGATCAGACACAGCAGTCGCTTGTTGCCCTTAGGAACGTGGGTACGGCCATGTTTCCACTCCAGACGTTCGTCCACACGATCAAACAGTAAACGAGCATTTGTGAACCTGCAGATGAAAGGGGCTTTGTTATCTCCCTCTGTCACTCAGAACTCTTTGTACGTATGGAAACAGTATTGCGTGAATATCTACAGATCAGTATAGTCAAGTACAGATGCAGACAACCATGTGCTCACATAAATATATTCATCCATATATCAAGAAACAACAGCAAAAAAATAAAACACAACATGGCATGAACCAAGGATCTCCATAATATACAGATTGCGATAATAATAATAATAATAACGATGATGTCACAGTGCTATGGCATTTTCCATAACCTTAAAGCGCTCTACAAGATCGATTGGAAAAATGCAACACGTTGTGTCACCATACCTGTTGGCGTACACCGTGAGCGACAACACCTCCGCCACCTCTCCAGAGCAGACAGTGCGGATGCGTTCGTTGATGATGGCCGTTTTTCCACAGCCATTTTCTCCGACCAGCATGACTGGACGGCCAGCGTCGGTCAGCACGCCCACGATGTGCAGGAGTTGCTAGAAACCAGCGTAAACACATAAGTGGAAAAGAAAAATATGTTAAGTACAATTTACCCAAAAAATGGATGCATCGAAATTTTTGTAAGTACAAATGGACTGATTTTGCCTCAAAAGCATCATTTATATATTTGGCTCTTCCCCCAACGCAAGACAGCAAAGGTCACTTAATGACAACTCTCTTATAGGCTCAACTGAGCTGTCCCTTCTGCCTCTGCACAGTGGCTCCCTCTGTCTTCAGCTCAGCCTTAGTGTCCCTTCTTCAACTGTTTTGGATTGTCCCCCTTTCTTTCTATCCTGCTGAATCCAGCTCAGACCCTGATGACTGGTGCTTGATGATGGCTTGCTAAGAGTTATGTCCTCTCCTTCTTCACTGGTGGTGGACACACTAAAGTTGTGTCCCATCCAGCCCCACTCACCATCTGTGACGTGAGAGGAATCTATTGACAATTCAAACACCCTAACCAGAGGAATTTATTCACAATTTTAACACCCTAATCAGGGGAATTCATCAACAATGTGGAACAAATAGTTCTTTGCCACAGCCTGGATTTCAGAGTTATAAACTCAACATACAAATACATACATGCAACACATACATGCACAACATCAATAGCATCAAACAACAACCACAGGTTTACATGCAAAATTATCAAACAAACGATGACAACGTCTGCACAACAGCAGCGAAACCTAACCACCCTAAAACTGCTGTTGACCTGCTTTTCAACAAGAATGAGCGCATTGTCTACAAAGAATGTGTACAAAATCCCACATTCTCTGTAAAAGTGCAGGGGGTGGGGTGGCGGGGGGGAGGCACATCTGATTCATTTTCACCTGCCATCACACTGCTGAGGCTTCTTCAAGGTAATAACGACCTGATCTGGCATTAAGTATGGTGAATGTAAACGCTTTCTAACACAAATTACTTTCGAACATGATTCATCTGCATATCCTGGCACAACGTCATGCTTCATGCTTCCTTCTTTTTTTCTTTCCCAGTGTTGCTGAAGAAGCAGACACAGTCTGCTTTTAGCCTATGCATGGATGTTAACAAGAGTTGTTACCCTTTGGTCAAACCCCCCTGCCATGGTCACATTCTGCAAGTGCAATTATCGCTCAAGAATTCATTTCTAGGATGTTTTTCGTGGACTTTTTTTTCTTGCTCATCATGTTCACAGTATTTTCACCAAACATGCGCATACAAAATTACGGCCAAATCATATGAGTGAACTGGTTCTGGAACAGACCCAAAGATCTCACCTCAGTCTGCACAGTGTGAACGAAGGCATCGTAGGGAATGCCCTGATGGGGAGTGCCTGTGTATGAGGGCACCAGGTCTGTCCACTTGCAGAAGTTGTGTGTCTCGTTGTCCACCACGTAGTCAAACACCTGCACAAAGAACAGGCGAGTGAAGCATCATGATTGGCTGGTTTCTGTGAAAGACACCTGCACAAAAGAACAGTTGAGTGAAGCGTCACGATTGGCTGGTTTCTGTGAAGACGCCTGCACAAAGAACAGGTGAGTGTAGCATCACGATTGGCTGGTTTACAAAGAACAGGTGAGTGAAGTGTCACGATTGGCTGGTTTCTGTGTAGACACCTGCACAAAGAACGAGTGAGTGAAGTGTCACAATTGGCTGGTTTCTGTGAAGACATCTGCATACCAAAAGTAAAGGAAAGAACTCTTTTTTATATATATAAATATATATGTATACTGAATTCAGCGAATGAACAAACTGATACAAGTCACAAACAATGGACATGCTATGCACTTCGACCCTGAGGATTTCTAAAGGAAGGATGAACTCAAACATGGGAAAAAAAAAACAATTACACCAACGATGGAAAGAAGCACCTGTCTTTTACGTCTGCATGTGCTTTGACTGTAGAAGACACAAAGTCTGAATTGCCTCAGTGTCTTCAACTAGTGTTGTCTACTACTCCCACAGTGAGCACAGTATCACTTTTAATTTCTTGGCTTTCTAAAGGAAGGATGAACTCAAACATGGGAAAAAAAAACAATTACTGGAAAGAAAGCACCTGATTTCAGTTTGCTTTGACTGTAGAGACACAAAGTGCAGAATTGCCTCAAACTAGTGTTGTCTACTCCCACAGTGAGCACAGTATCACTTTTAATTTCTTGGCTTTATTTCTTACTGGCTGATTTCAGTTTTACCCTGAAATATCCAAAAGAACAGCTTTTCAAACAGACTTCCCTCTTTCAAAGACTTGTGGGCTTTTGTCTTGAATGTTTTTTTCCCCAAGATTTGTGCTAGCTGTTGTTGTTGTTGTGTGTATGTGTGTGTGTGTGTGTGTGTGTGTGTGATTTGGATTTTTTAAATTCTTTTTTGCATCAGATCTATCTTTTCAGTACTTTCCCTTGAATTTTGATCACCAGTGATTGACGGTTTTCTTCCTGGAATTACGGTATTTAAAACAACATTTTTGTTATCTGAAGCATTACGTCACCTAAAAAACCCGAAATAGACACATTCATCAGAAAAACATTATTATTTTTATAAATCGTGTGCAGAATGTTACAAAATCAATAGCTGAAATGCAAAAATCTCAAAAACTGTTGAGAGCTAAATCTAAGCTGCCTCCAATATAAAATCCAGTGTTTCAGAATATGTGACCATCGCTGTCGAGTGGATGCACTATAATTCTATAGTAAACAAAGTGAAATTCACCATCACTGGATCCATACAAGTTCAGTATACACCGACTTCTTTGACGTAATGCCAACATTTATAAACATAAACCTTTCTTTGCCTCCCACAAACATACTAATATGTCCCAACAGAAAACACTCACACACACACACACACACACACACACACACACGCATGCATGCAAGCACACACACACACACACACACACACACACACACACACACACACACACACACACTTCCACCTTACTTCAAAACAATTCAGAAAGACTTCAGAACATTTTGAGCATCAAACATGATCAGATGATAACAAATGAGATCACGTATCATACCACAAAATCACGTATCATACCACAAAAACATCTGCATAAAATAAGATCAAAGATGGATTTTAGCAGACTGCTATCATTATTTAATCAGATTTGCAGACTAGGCAATTTGGTGTCAGTATGCTTTCAGTTTGTTATAATATAAACTTCACACTAGGCAATTTGGTGTCAGTATGCTTTCAGTTTGCTATAATATATGTCAGTATGCTTTCAGTTTGCTATAATATAAACTTCATAGAAATCTACCTAACTTACACATACATGCTTTATCATTGAAAAAACTGCCCAGACCAGTTTACGACCACACAAAGACATATCCATCCACCCTGTTGCTGTGATATAAACTTCATGGAAATCTGCATAACTTACACATACATACTTCATCATTGAAAACTGCCCAGGCCAGTTTGCGACCACACAAAGACATATCCATCCACCCCTGTGACCCCCACACTGACCGTGCCATCCTCGGGATAGTCGATGTCGATGTGCTGATCGAACTGCGTTCGCCACCAGTTGGAGAACGACTCACGATGCTCCACGTCCAGCGTGCCGCCAAACGACCATACCGCTGCATAGCTGAAGTAGCGTTCGTATTCCACATCACTCAGGTCATTGAATGAATGCACCAAGGCCTGCAAAGCGCGGGTTTCAAATGAATGAAGTGGTGGAAGATGAAACAAAAACAACATTAAGGGGGGATTTGGGGGTGGATTGGGAAATAGGGTTGGGGGGGGGGGGGGGGGGGGTAGACGGTGAGGGGGAAATGGTGGGGATGGGGGGGGAGGAAAGGGGGAAGGGAGAATGGGGCTTGTGTGTATGTGCGAGAGGGATTTTGAACATGATAATCCTCCATCAAATCTTCTACTGGATGTTGTCAAGTTTTTGGAGGATTGAAATACATTGGGTTGAAAAAAAAATAAAATAAAATAATCTCACTAGAAACTGATTTTTTTTAAAAAGACAAATAAATATGATATAAACATACAAACAAAAATAATCAACAAGAAAGATACACTCATTCACAATAAACAAACTTTACAATACACAACTGATCTATAAACAATCAAGGGGAACAACTCACCTCCAGCAGCATGATGAAGGTGTGCACCATGTTCACCACAGAGTGCTGGATGCAGCGCGTGTGTACTTGGGGTACACGACCTCTGACCCCGGCCCTGTGGCCGCCTTCTTGGCCCCAAAGATCTCCAGCTTGGTGCACTCTGTGACGTAGTCGACGATGCGCTGGATGTAGGTGTCGCACAGCGAGGTCAGCAAGTCCTTGTCGGCCTCGTTGCGGTGCTCCAGCCACTGAACCATCATCAGTTTCCAGCCCACGTCGCTCTCGCTCATCACCAGCACGCCCACGCTGGCCAGCAGTGAGGGGGTCATGGCCTCTAGCGACTCCATCTATTGGCAGGATTGCTTGGTGTCAATCACACTGGCCCCCCCACCGTAAAAGAAAACAACAAGAACTGCTTAACCCTTTAGTGTCCGTTTTAATCAGCGTGCAGTCCAACAGCTGATCTGAGAGTTCAGCAAGCCAGTGGCACAACAAACTGAGGCGTTTGCGCAGCAGGTACTGAGCTCACATGAAGGTTTGTGAGCTCTGTAGCTGAATCACAAGCTGACCAACAGCCTAACAACATATACTGCCGTTTCAGTTACTGTTAACAAGCGACAGTTATCTTCACACAAGCTGGACGGCTATGGGATGGGAAGGTGGGCTTTGAAGCTCGCACTGTGACCAGGTGATTGAACTAATACTTGAAGCTCCTGGCTGAGGTGCTGGCACTCAAGCTAATGAGACAGCAAGGTAAGAAGATAGGCATTACCTGATTTATACCTTGGCCGTACAGGGACAGTACACCTCCTAATATTCCTGGTACTGCACAACAGGTGCTTGATGATAGTTACTGTGATGTACTGGGACTAGGTTATTTTCAGAGTTTATGTGTTAAGCTAATTTCTGGGCAAAAAATCCACTTTGGAAGATATATATATATGTATATATGTATGCCATGTGTACACAAATTCTGCATCTAGCATACAGGTGATGTTATTTACAATAAGTAGCACACCTGACACAAACCCTGTCTTCATTAGACATACAGCGCCTATGTACAGACACAAACTAACACACATACTACCAGTACTTCGACAGATTAAAATAAACGATCTCAAACAGACTCATTTTACCTTTTTTTTCTACTAGTTTCCAAAGCAACATCATTGCAGCAAAACGTCTGGGGTTAAAAAATCTGGGAGGATGGGAAAGGGAGGGGGTACATGAGGAATTGAAATCTACACTTTAAAAAACCACCTGCCAGGTGGAACTTAACAACGGATGGATTGCAAACAAAACAGACCTTCAGCTTACATAGTTTCTGGCATGTGAAAAAACATTTTGATTCCACTCAGCATTTCTTCATCCATGAAAATGAACCATACTCTAATTTTCATGAATAACATTTTCAAATTTCGGCAGTCTTTTTTTTACGACTGAATTTGGAATAAGAAGAACTTTTGTTTTAAAGCACAGAAACTGGTAAGATATTGCAGAAAGTTTTGGCAAGCCTAGCTAAAATGAGCATTAAATGGGTTGGTGAGAGTTACCTCCCAAATGAAGCGGAGCGTGGGAGGTATGGTGATGCGCTCGTTGTTGGCCAGCACCACTGTTCCGCTGTTGCTAAGGATGGAGTGCAACAGCTCCATCTGGTGAGGGTCACACTGAAACGCAAAGAGGGTTGGGTTTTCAGCAGCACAAGATAAAAAAAAAAAAAAAAAAAGCAAAAACGCACAAACAAACGTTTTTGATAGACGAACGTAAAAATAAACATATCACGCACACACACACTCTCTCTCTCTCTTTCTCTCTCTTTCTCACGCTCACACATACACACACAAACACACATACATACATACACACACACAACACACACACACACATACACACACACACATACACACACACACACACACACACACACACACACACACACACACACACACACACACACACACACACACACACACACACACACACACACACACACACACACACACACACACACACACACACACACACACACACACACACACACTAATACACTAACACCACCACCCACCTCCCCATCCAGCTGCATGATCTTCATGGTGGGTTTGGCCATGATGTCGTAGTTGATGTTGGTGGGCTGGATGCAGAATTTGCGCAGCAGCGACGTCAACAGGCCCTCCTGCCACTCCCTGGTACCCAGCACAAATCCAATATTATACCGTGACTTTTCTTTGTTTTATTTTACTTATGGCATTTTGGGCTTCAGGGCATACCCCTCGATTTTTCAACAACAAAAAAGTATATGTTCTGTGTTAGGAATTCATTTCACTGCACGCAAAACTGCTGGCTGCACCTGTATGCTTAACATTGAATTTACACACCATGTTAGAGTACCTGAGCACACCGAGCTGAAACACACCGTAGTGTGTGTTCTCGACTAATGTGCTTACTAGATGACTATTCTGAGCTCAGTTGACACAGACCCTGACTAAAACTGCAGCCATACAGGTGATGTATGTACAATGACTAGCACACCTGACACAGACCCTGACTAAAACTGCAGCCATACAGGTGATGTAGATACAATGACTAGCACACCTGACACAGACCCCGACTAAAACTGCAGCCATACAGGTGATGTAGATATACAATGACTAGCACACCTGACACAGACCCTGACCCAAAACTGCAGCCATACAGGTGATGTATGTACAATGACTAGCACCTGACACAGACCCTGACTAAAACTGCAGCCATACAGGTGATGTAGATACAATGACTAGCACACCTGACACAGACCCTGACTAAAAAACTGCAGCCACACAGGTGATGTACGCACAATGACTAGCACACCTGACACAGACCCTGAGCCACCTGGTCAGAATTTGAGATAAAAGTACTGCCTCATCATTTGGAAATCTAGGTCAGTTTAAGTGATGTCCAAAGCATAAAACTCCACCATCTGTATAGGATCAACACTCAAATACATTAACATCTCCCTTTCACACATGCATGAGAATTATTTCCTGATTTCCAACATTAAAGATAATGCAGAGAATTTAAGTGACCAAAACTGATGGTGGTTTTGCTGTTGCTGTGATAAAAATGCGTGTTTTCAGTGCCTCCTTAACGTTTTTAGGTTATATAAGAAACTGATGCAAAAAAAAAAAAGTGTGGACAACTTGACTTGCATAAACACTTCAATATGCCCAGTTCTGAAACATGAAACAAAAGACAAAACTCCTGAAGAAAAAGAAATGTTATCACTACAGACTGTGTATCCTGCAATCTTTCTTTCTCATTCTTTCTGCCATTAAGGCAGCCATACTCCATCTTTGGGGAGTATCCTGCAATGATTGACTGTGATAACTATACTGGCAAGCTGCAAGAATGCTGGATTATTCTAGATGTTGACTACCCTTGACAAAAGCTACAAAAAGTAAAAGATAGTTTGTGAAACGTTGAAAAAAAAAATGGGGGGTTAAAAAAAAAAAAAAGCAAGCACTTGCTGTTACGTACTTTGTCTTGGGGTCAACGTATCCCATGAGTTCCTGAGACTCGACGGCTTTGGTGAAGATGCTCTGGACGTTGATGATCTTGCCTCGCTCCTTCTCGGCCACAGCAAAAGTCTTGATGCACTCGCTCTTCCCACAGCCTGAGGGACCCACTACCAATATATGCCCCACACATTGATCACACACACATGGGTCATCTGGGACAGTTTATTCCATGGTGGACACTGTATTTGTGACAACCCATCACAACAGAATCAGTAGATGTAACGGTGGCTAATTGGACAACAACTCTTCCATATGAAGGGAGAGAAATCCAGGTTCATCGTTTATTGTTTTGGACAGGGTGTATTTCAA
>JADBJO010000677.1:385000-405000 GCA_016801955.1 Conus betulinus | reverse complement strand
TCCTGAACGATGGTGGCGAAGAGGCTGGCGTCGCGGGAATTCATTCGAGGGACGAACGTGTCGCGCAGCGCTGTCACCAGCGAGGACTCCTCAATCAGCTTCTTGGCGGCGTCGTCAGACTCTGGAGTTAAGAGATAAAGAAGTGCAGAACAACATCAACAACATTGATGAACAGGGTTATCACATTCGTCAACACATGATGCCAATACCAGCACAAGCTCTTGGCACATTTGCAAACTGAAAAGAGAAGGGAAAAGAGGAACGCCTAATGCACACTTGAAAATCAGGGGCAAAGGAGAAGGAAGGCAGTGTGGGAGCCGGAACAACTCAGTGGTAGAGCGTGGGACTCGTAATCTTGGTGATCCTGGGGTGGCAGGTTCGAATCTCCGCCTGGGCCATTTCAGTACACTGGGATTTTTCCCCTCTCAGAATTGACATGGTTCTGACTCCATTTTCATGCAGTCTTCTGAATGAGACTACAAACCAAGGTTCCGTGTGTGAATGCACCGTGTAAACAGGGGGGGGGGGCTCTATGCTGGCTCCATGACCAAAACACTTATTGCCATTTGCAGGGTGGTCAGTAAGTGTTGTCCCGCAAACACTGGATCAGCACAGGCACCACTGAACACCATCAAAGTGACAAAGGTAGCAATGCAGTGTCTCCTCTGGTGGGTTGCCTCATGGTGAAACTGGCTGTGTACAGGGAGCCAGAATAAGCAGTGCTGGGAACAATGCCTCTGAAATGGACTGGAAGATGACACAGCAATAAAAACAAAACGACTTACTTTCTACAGTTTTCAAGATTTTTGCACTTTGCATGATGGATATTGTTTTTTTTCTTGTAACATTCTGCGCATTATTTCCAAAATAATAATATTTTTGTGATGAATGTGTCTATTTCAGGTTTTTTTTTAGGCGATATATTGCTTCAGATAACGGAAATTTTGTTTTAAATACCATAATTCCGGGAAGAAAACCGTCGATCACCGGTGATCGAAACTCGAGGGAAAGAACTGAAGAAAAACTTAACAAAAGAGGGACCAGGGATAGGAAAGTAAGCCTCTCACATATTTCACAAGCATCAAATGCAATTCTAACCATGATCTATGTTCACCTTTCCATTTTTTAACTTGCTATAATCTCATAGTTGTTTACCATTGAAGAAGGGTTTAAGGTCCGAAACATTAGGTTAATCTTTTTCTTAGATTTCCTTTTCCACCCGTTTTTTTTTTTTTTCTTTTTTTTTCCATTGTGTAATCCTGTGTTCAAATTCACTCTGTTGCAGTTGTGATGTTTGTTACAATAAGACTTGTTGTTTACCTCTCTGTTTTTCTGAGATCTCGTTCTCGTGCTTTTCCGTGTCCAGACCCA
Organism: Conus betulinus; assembly: GCA_016801955.1. Classification (NCBI taxonomy): domain Eukaryota; kingdom Metazoa; phylum Mollusca; class Gastropoda; order Neogastropoda; family Conidae; genus Conus; species Conus betulinus. The sequence continues at coordinate 403,629 of JADBJO010000677.1, read as the reverse complement.
GCTTTGCTGCCTCTGTCAGAAGAACACAGAGAGGATGTTCACAACCCACTGTCAATGGGAAAAAAAATGAAGGAAAGAAAAGGCAGAACATATCCATACATCCTAGGTATAGGCATACACGTTCAACACATACGCTCGTGTATGCACACAAATATACATAGACTGAACACAGCATGCGTCATAGGCACAGGCATACACATTCAACACACACACTCATGCATGCACACAAATATACGTCCACTTCACATGCACACACCTATAACTAAACAAACCACATATAGATACAAACACACAGACACAGCATATGAATTCATCCATGCTCTCAGACCAAAAAAACTCCCTCGGGCAAACACCAACAACCACATCCCCGCATACCTTTTTTTTTATTTGCCAAGTTTACTGGTGAACACCAATAACTATATCAATCATACCTTTCTCCTCTATACCAAGTTTACAGGTAAACACCAATACTATATCCATCATACCTTTCTCTTCTGTACCAAGTTTACAGGTAAACACCAACAGCCACGTCCCCTCATACCTTCTCTCCTCTATACCAAGTTTACAGGTAAACACCAATAACTATATCCATTCATGCCTTTCTCTTCTATACCAAGTTTACAGGCAAACACCAACAGCCGCGTCCCCTCATATCTTCTCCTCTATACCAAGTTTACAGGTAAACGCCAATAACTATATCCATCATACCTTTCTCTTCTATACCAAGTTTACAGGCAAACACCTATAGCCATGTCCCCTCATACCTTTCTCCTCTATGCCAAGTTTACAGGTAAACGCCACTAACTATATCCATCATACCTTTCTCTTCTATACCAAGTTTACAGGCAAACACGTATAGCCATGTCCCCTCATACCTTTCTCCTCTATGCCCAGTTTGTCCACCATGTGAGCACCAGCCTCCGCCACTACACCTTTCAGCGTCTGAAGACTCCACCCATAGAAACTGCCACTGCTCTCCTGGCCTGAACACACACACACACACACACATGCACGCATGCACACACACACACACACACACACACGCATACACACACACATGAACGCATGCACACACACACACACACACACACACACACACACACGCATATACACACACACACACACAGACACACACGCATGCATGCACACACACACACACACGCACCACGCACACACACATGCACGCATGCATGCACACACACACACACACACACACACACACACACACACACACACACTTCGTTAAATTAGAGAAATTCAAAGAAAAAATGAGAGACAGAGATAAAGAGAACAGTTGTGTTCACAAAATGATTAACGTAATGGGCTTTAATTCAGATTCAACCCTAAAAAAAAAAAAAAAAAAAATGGCCAGGTGATTTGGGATCAGGTCCAGCAGTCTCCTACCCACAGTTGCTGAATATGTTTTTCTGAGCTCAAACTCAACAGAGTCAAGTTTCATCCCTTAAACTTTTTTGCATTTGAATTTTCCAGCCCAAAGCTGCTCCTGGTATTCATATTTTCTTGAGAAATAAATGGAATGCAGTCAGTTCACGAACCTAGTCTTTTGAATGAATCATTTCCACACCCCATACTACTGCTAAGATTTTTCATTGGAAACCTTTACGGGACGCCCTTTATTTTTGGTCAGCCCTGACTTAAACCAAGGCTGCAGCGTGTGAGGGAAAGTAACGCCGCACATGTGGCTATAATAAACACCAGAGGAGACAAACAGAATGGCCGGATGCGGGCAAAACAAATGCAAGAGGGTTAACCGATGTTCCTTCTAAAGCTTGAATAGTGTTGCTCTAATTCCTTGACTAACAACACTGGTACCGCCTGAGGACATGCGATGCAGCGTCCCCTCCGCGGGTTGTCTCAGGACAAACCAAACAACTCTGTGACTGCCAATGTTGGAGCCGTGGATGAACCAGCCTAGGTGTGGCTGTGTATGAAGGAGCTGCAATGAGTGGGGAGGGAGTGATGCCTCTGAGACAGCAAAGAGAGATAAGACAAACAAAAAAAAGGAAGATAAAAAAGAAACTACGCACAGGCAACTGTACTTCTCAAGCCTGGTTGCTGCAAAGCTATATTGGAAAAGATGACATGTGGTGCAACTCCTCCTACTGAATCTCTCATCAAACTGGAACTTCACACCAACATCAGCACCATATCCTCACTGATCAAGCAAGAACAAGGACACCCTGTCTCAGTCTAAGGGGCCCTTCATTTAACCCTTTTCTGCCTCAGCTGTCAAAACAAATCCAACCCTGTAGCCTGGACTGACTTGAACAAAACACACAAAAACCAGTGCACACTTAAAGAACCCAAAACTTCCAATGCAGTGACAATTCAGACTTCCCAAGGAACATGCATAATGGTGATAAGCGTGAAAAACATGGTCCTAAATGAAAATAATCGGACTTGTCAAAGGATTCGGACCACACTCACTATGCCAAGTTTGCCGCTGCCGAGCTCTGCTATGGTCAGAAGTCATCTGAAATGAGTTAACTCTCTCATGGTCGCTTTGGTTCCATTTCTCCTCCACAAACTTGCCTGCAGGGAGTTCACGTTAAAGCCTTTGGTGTCCAGATCTTCACTGCGCACTGTCACTGGACAGATCTGGTCAAGGCCTCCCTTGTTGTCCAGTTGGCCTAGTAGCCAAGCCATTATTTTCTTGATCCAAACGTTCTGAGTTCAATCCTCCTTTGAAACAGTTAGGTTAGTTTCATCATCAGAATCAACATCCATGCAGATGGAACCGTTCTGAGTGGTTCAAACTCCCATTGGCAGGCAAAACACTCTAACCCTTTGATTATCAGCCGTCAATAAACGTGAAAACATTTCAAAACAACAAGTAATCTGAGCTCGACTGAACTGCACAAAAACCAACAATACGCAAAATCAGGGCAACACAGACAAAAACTTCTCACCCAGGATGGCAGTATCAGAAATGTAGGCGTTGGTCCCGAACATACGACGACACATGTCATAGAGGTGCTTTGTCTTCCACGCCAACTCACGACCATGGACAAATCCTGAGTATGACAATAAAAACTCCTTGAACATTTTGTTACTAACTCACATTGTAAGTGTTGTACAGCTAAACACAGGGGTCACCAAGTATACATGCCCTCAAATACCAGCAAATGTGACATCATTTCAAAGGGTCAAATGTCACCTAGGTCAAATGTCCAATCACCTAATTCATTCAATTTTCATAGGGTCAAATGTCAGATCACCTAGTTCATTTCTGAGGGTCAAAAGTCAAATCACCAAGTTCCTTTCTGAGGGTCAAATGTCAAATCACCTAGCACATTTCAGAGGGTCAAATGTCAAATCACCTAGCGCAATTCAGAGGGTCAAATGTCAAATCATCCAATTCATGCAGAGGTCAAATGTCAAATCACCTAGTTCATTTCAGAGGGTCAAATGTCAAATCACCTTATTCATTTCAAAGGGTCAAATGTCAAATTACTAGCGCATTGCAGAGGGTCAAGGGATGGCATGCATAACCCTGTTGCAAAGTCATGTCTGCTCCATCTCTGGAGTAATGTAAACAAACAGGAAACAAATCAGGTAACTATTCTGAAAAACTCATTCTAGCCCAAGAATTCTCTTTACGTTGCATGGTGTCAGTCTCTTGGTTCATCATTTTTTCACTGTTATTTTCTAGTGGCTTAACAACACATTACAGCTAATCTGTTCTTGTTTTTTTTTTTTCCTTGAATTGAAAAAAAAAAAAATCTGGGCCTTTTGCCTACTAATGCACTTGATTGATTATAACTAGGTAAGGTAAGATAATGTTGCTTATAGCCCAGCCAACCGCAAAGGGCCATATCAGGGTGTCACCACTTTAAAATCAACTCAAAAGTCATCCAAACAAGAAAACAAAAAATAGGATTATATAGTAGCAACACCACCGCTGAAGCAGACGGATGGAGGTCTGTCGAAAGCTCCAAGTAAGTGCTATTCCTAGCTAAGTGACCTGTTTTTAATCCGTAGTCGTTAGGATTGTAACCGATTGAGTTTAATTTGCATAGATTTTGATTAGGTGATCTGTGTTTGTTGTGTTCCTGGGGAAAGACACCAGTTTTTACAGATGGTATCATCAGACTCAGGTTGCAGTAGACAGTTTATAAAAAGGCTGAAGTGTTCTTGCGAACAGTTAATAAAACCAAGCAAACATTTCATGCAGAAGACACAAAAGACAGACAGGAACAGAAAAGAAGGGGAGTGGGAAAGGAAGGTGGAAGGGGGGAGGAGATACAGAGAGAGACAGACGGACACAGAGAGAGAGACAGACAGAGAGAGAAAGAGAGATACAGAGAGAGAAAGAGAGATACACAGAGAGAAAGAGAGATGCAGAGAGAGAAAGAGAGATACAGAGAGAGAAAGAGAGATACAGAGAGAAAGACAGATACAGAGAGAGAGAGAAAGAGAGATACAGAGAGAAAGAGACAGATACAGAGAGAGAGAGAAAGAGAGATACAGAGAGAGAGAAGAGAGATACAGAAAGAGAAAGAGAGATACAGAGAGAGAAAAGACAGACACAGAGAGAGAAAGAGAGATGCAGAGAGAGAAAGACATATACAGAGAGAGAAAGAGAAAGAGAGAGATACAGAGAGAGAAAGAGAGATAAAGAGAGAGATACAGAGAGAGAGAGAGAGATACAGAGAGAGAAAGAGAGATACAGAGGGGGAAAGAGAGATACAGAAAGAGAAAGACAGACACAGACAGAGAAAAGAGAGATACAGAGAGAGAAAGACAGATACAGAAAGAGAAAGACAGATACAGAGAGAGAAAGACATACACAGAGAGAGAAAGAGAGATACAGAGAGAGAAAAAACAGATACAGAAAGAGAAAGACAGATACAGAGAGAGAAAGGCATACACAGAGAGAGAAAGACAGATACAGAGAGAGAGAAAGACAGATACAGAAAGAGAAAGACAGATACAGAGACAGAGAGAGAAAGACATACACAGAGAGAGAAAGACAGATACAGAGAGAGAAAAGACAGATACAGAAAGAGAAAGACAGATACAGAGAGAGAAAGACATACACAGAGAGAGAAAGACAGATACAGAGAGAGAAAGACAGATACAGAAAGAGAGAAAGACAGATACAGAGAGAGAAAGAGAGATACAGAGAGAGAAAGACAGATACAGAGAGAGAAAGAGAGAGATACAGAGAGAGAAAGAGAGATACAGAGAGAGAAAGACAGATACAGAGAGAGAAAAAGATACAGAGAGAGAAAGAGAGATACAGAGAGAGAAAGAGAGATACTGAGAGAGAAAGACAGATACAGAGAGGGAAAGTGAGATACAGAGAGAGAAAGAGAGATACAGAGAGAGAAAGAGAGATACAGAGAGAGAAAGAGAGATATACAGAGAGAGAAAGAGAGATACTGAGAGAGAGATACAGAGAGAAAGAGAGATACAGAGAGAGAAAGAGAGATACAGAGAGAGAAAAGAGATACTGAGAGAGAAAGACAGATACAGAGAGAGAAGAAGAGAGAGATCAGATAAAATTTCCATCCCAGTATTTGAACACCTGTTTATGATTATATCACAAATTTTAACTACATAACCTGTTAATGATTATAATAATAAATTTCTAACTGCACAATGCTACAGTTTGTGTAATTTTCATTGTCATAATTGGCGGTTAAAAAGGCTGATGTTAAAAAAATAACATTATAATGAAGAGAAAAAAAAACCATAAACAAAGAATCCTGACCTTGACTGAACAGCATGACCTCCACAGACAACTGAAGTCCAAGGTCATGATGGACACCACACGGAACAGATCCCGGATGCTGTCGGGCAGGCGACTGGTCGCCGCAGGATACAGGAGCGGCCGCTCAGGGTCGCAGGCCGTGACGGGAATGGCAGAGTCCATGAGGGCGAAGATGGCACCGTAGGGGCTGAGCTGAACATCGTCGGACTGGAGATGGACTGCCGCCTTGCTCTGCCGGAGGGCGTCCATGACGGTGGACATCAGCTGGGCGAAGACTGACAGTAGTACGGGCAGCTGGAGGTTGACGATGTCCACGAAGGAGACCCAGCACCCTGCGAGACAGGATGGCATGATTGGCTATCATCATATCAATGGAATGATATGATTGGCTATCATCATATCAATGGAATGATATGATTGGCTATCATCATATCAATGGAATGATATGATTGGCTATCATCACGTCAATGGAATGATATGATTGGCTATCATCATGTCAATGGAGTCATATGATTGGTTATCATCATGTCAATGCAATGATACGATTGGCTATCATTACGTCAATAGAATGACAAGACTGACTATCATCATAACAGCTGAACAAAATAACTACTGACTTTTGTAACATCAATGGAACGGAAATCACTGGTCATCATCATGCCATTAATGACATGATTGGCTATCATCATAACAGCTGAACAAAATGACCAACATTCATAACATTCATTAATGGAACAAACTGACTAGCCCTCACCACATGAATGGAATAACATGGCTGGCTATCATCATGTCAAGAGAAGGAAGCGCTCTTACAGAAGCGCATATCACTATTTACTACATGGATTCCAACAAACATTTCTGCTAAATTCAATGGATTTGGGCACTTCTTTTACACACTGAACTATGATCAACGAAGAGGGAAGGAAGATAAGGACTCAGTGTAAGGCCAAGAAAGCAGAATATATTTTTTTTTTTTTTTGGGGGGGGGGGGGGGGGGGGGGGGAATGTACAAAATCCATGAGGGGGTAAAAATCAGAAACCCTCTGAAACCCAGCAAACTGTACATGAGGGTTACTTGAACAAAACAATTCTTATTTATCTTAAAATGGAATAGACACATAAAAAAAAAAGGGGGGGGGGAGGGGGGGGATATGATATATGCAGTCACATCTCACCTGTGCTCGCCAGACCCCGAAAGATGTCATGGATCTGCAGGTAGTTGGTGGCGAAGGTGCAGTTGAACACGTACAGGGGTCGCCCCAGACACAGGCTTACCTCCCTTACCAGCATGAACTTCCCGCATTCCTGTGACCCATCACACAGAATATGTGTCATACTGACAAAATGTGTCATACTGACAAACATTTCAGCGAAACTTTTAACTCCATCATTTATTCATGTTTTTACATAAATTTAATGCTTTTTAATACCTTTGCATCAATCAGTCATTCACACTGTCATGGAAATTTGATGCATTTTAGGACAGTTTTGCAACAACCATCTAGTCACATTGACGCATATATCTGCCACATTTTTGCTTGGTCATCTGTTCACGCTGCCAAGTAAATCTCATACATTTTCACATAACTTTGCCTTGATTACTGACATGTGGCTTGCCACGATATATCATCAAGAGAATACTTTTGTTTTCTATTGCTTATGAACTGAACCTGAACATGGCTGTCTAAGAACGCATGTCATGTTTGCTTTATAGATGTACATCATACAACATGTTTGTGAAATGACAATAGCAAAGCCTGTTCTTTTATTTTCTGTCTTTTTTCTTTCCAATGTTCTATATAAGCATATAACATATATACCAGAAATGGACAAAAATGTGTGCGTGCACGTGTGCGTGTGCATGTGTGTGTATGTGGTGTGTGTGTGTGTGTGCGTGCGCGCGCGCGCACACGCGCGCACATGCGTGCGTGCGTGCGTGCGTGTGTGTGTGTGTGTGCGCGCGCGTGTGTGTGTTTGTGTGTGTGTGCGCATATGTATGGGGGGAGAGGTTAGCTGGAGGGGGGGTGGATGTATATGTGAGTGTGTGTTTGAACTCTGTCTCTGGATCAAAATGTCTTCTCACAGCTCAATCCACAATATTTCCTGCACACTTGTTGCTTAGAAACCAAAGTCTTAAATGTCAGGTTTTCCCAGAAACTACATTTTGGGCTGGTGCACTCATCTTGTTCCAGCGACTCACCTTGGGCCCCATACCCAGAACACCCGAGTGCGCCTTGACGGCCTGCGTCATGGTGACAAACATTCGCTCTGTCTGTGGGGTGATCACTTCGCGGGATGACGAACCCAAGTACTCAAATCCATAGTCGAAGGGCGTGTTCATGCACTGAGGAAAAAAGTGAACCATGTTATCCATACAAATGGTAATCAAGAGTGTGTGTGTGTGTGTGTGCGTGTGCGTATGTGTGTGTGTGTGTGTATGTGTGCGTATGTGCGTATGCGTGCGTGCGTGCGTGCGTGCGTGCGTGCGTGCGTGCGTGCGTGTGTGTGTGTTTTCTTTGTCCTGGAGAAATGTACACACACACACACACACACACACATATGTGTACACACACCCACACCCACACACACTAACACACACACACACACACACATCCCTCACATACACACACACGTATACATATATATTCATTCATATTCATACAAACATACATGCATACATAGAGAGAGAGAGAGAGAGAGAGAGAGAGAGAGAGAGAGAGAGGATATATATATATATATATATATATATATATATATATATATATATATATATATATATATATATATATAGAGTAGAGAGAGAGAGAGAGGGAAGGAAAGAAGGATAAAGTATCATACTGGCAAACAGACTCAACAGGTGCAACACCTAGTGTCCACCCTGGACAGCATGTACAGTTTTCATCACCAAGTCACCAGATTTTTTTTTTGAATTAAAAAAAAAAAAAAAAACACACAAAAAAAAAAACCCCACAAAAAACTGGCATGTCACAAATTGTGACGACACATAAGCGTAAAGGAGTTTCCTGAATAAAGACAGCAGAATGGTCAACAAAGGTAGAAAAAACAGCTGATGAGGGTAAAGAGAGAACCATTCTTTTTTCAAGGCAGAGTTTGAGAGAGTGAGAGAGAGAGAAAAGAAGAAGTTACTAGCACAGAACTTCAAGAAGGTAAGGGAGCTATCAGTACTGGGAAAAAAAAAAAAAAAAAGTCTGGTCTCATGTCAGAGACCTTTGAAAACATATGACATACTATGACAGACATACGAATGTTGCAAAAATTAACTCATTAACGCAAGTTTCAAAGCAAGATGGAAGCAGGCAGAAATTGAAGCAAACTTTGAAAAGAAAGGTTATTAGTTCCACAAGACAATCCAGACAAACAGATTACAGGGGAGAAACACGATGCATTTTGACCTCTTGGGTCTTCCTCAGGCAAAAAAAACAAACAACGCTTAAAGACAATGAAAGCGAAGAACGAGCAACCGCTTATCTTCTCATATTCGGCGCCACATGGGTGTCGAATAAAAACAAGGCCGTTGGGAAGGGGACCATGGGAGTTAACATGATAATGATGACAATAATGATAATGGTAACAATAGCAGTAAAAGTGATGACAGTGATGATGATGATGATGATGATGAAAATGTTTGAATAATAACAGGAGGAATACTGTACATTTGGTGATAAAAAGATGCATCGTGTTTTGCCCTGTAATCTGTTTGTCTGGATTGTTTCGCGGAACTAATAACCTTTCTTTTAGAATTAACTTGCTACAAACATCTTCCTCATCAAAAGTAAGAGGTGAAACACAACAAACATGTCACTCACATGCACAGTAAAAGCCTCAGTGTCCTAAAGTAAGAGGTGAACACAACCAACACGTCACTCACATGCATGCTAAAAGCCTCAGTGTCCTAAAGTAAGAGGTGCACACAACCAACACGTCACTCACATGCATGCTAAAAGCCTCAGTGTCCAAAAGTACGAGGTGCACACAACAACCAACACATGTCACTCACATGCATGCTAAAAGCCTCAGTGTCCAAAAAAGTACGAGGTGCACACAACCAACATGTCACTCACATGCACAGTGACGGCCCGAGTGTCTTCAGTGAAGGAGTACAGCAGCTGACTGCGCCTTCAATCGAAACTGACGGCCGGGGGGGGTTGCCGGGGGGTCATGTCGATGAGGCGCTGCACCAAAATCGCGCAGATGGGACAGGAGGGAGAGGAGGGAGGTGAGCTTGTGGATCTGGCTGGGGAAGAGCATCAGCTTCATCTCTTCCTCCTCTTCCTCTTCCCCCACGTCCCCCTTCGATCGGCCGCTTCCTCCGCTTCTTCGTCTATCTCCTTCAGCGCTGGCAGTGAGATGTTCATTGTGTCCACGGGTGCTGCTGACTGGGCTGTTGATACGCATGAAGAACAAACAAATAAATAGCAAAAAATAGACAGAAATAAGTAGAAAATAAACAAAAGCAATAGTCCTCCAAAGGGAGAAAACAGCACAAAGATCACAATACCACTCTTCATAAAATTTCGCAAATTTTTGGCCTCTTGGCTCTTTCAAGTGACGAGAAAAAAGCAATACAACTAAGTGATGTCCATCTTTGACAATTTGTTATCTGTGCTGTCAAAGACGGATATCTCACTTGGTTGTATCGCTTGTTTCTCTTCACTTTAAAAACGGCCACAAGGCCTCAAAGTTGTGAATTGTTATGAAGAGTAAAAGAAAATACTTTTTTATTTGAATAAAAAGGAGAAAAAATTGAAAGGAAGAAAGAAAAAAAAGTGACAGAACAAAAGTTGTGAAGACAGGGGGGGGGGGGGGGGGGGCATATAAAATGGGAAAAGGGTGGGAGGGGGGCTGGCAGAGACTAATGGCAGGCAGAGACAAGGGATGGAAGTGACAGACGAGAAAGACAGGAGGTATAAGGAGGTTGGTGATGGAAAAAAAAAGGGAGGAACTGGAGTAAAGAAAATAGAGAAGGTGCATGGTACTGGAAAGAAAGGGTTTAGCTGGGGAGGAGCAGAGAGACAGCTTAACTTAAAAGAAAAAAGAAAGTAATAACAACGATAACAAGTGCATAATCCGTCACTACAAAGTAAGTCACTTTTAACAGGTTGATTACTTTTGTTTATTAGCTTCCTTGTTTGTTTGTTTGTTTGTTTTTTATAGAATCTGAATGTACACTCTTTCTAACAGTGTAAACCATTTTCAAATCGGACGCTTACTCTCCCTGACATGTGGACTTAAAAGACTGTACCACTCCAACATATCATTTTTGAGAAAATTAACAAACATTAGATCTCATTGATAGCATCCAACTGTCAGGTATGCATTTCAAAATAACAAGTGGACAAGACAAACATGAAATACGTTAAATTCACACATAGCCAGGTCCAGGAAGATTCACTGTGCGAGTCATAACCCAGACCTTCAGTCATCTTGTGGACAGACCAGCCAACCATGGAAGCCACATCATGGCGGTAAGCAAGACAACAACCGAGCTGTACAGAAATTAAAAATACGCCACAGAACACGCCGGAGCCAACAAGGATAGAAGAGAAGCAGCTGTCATAAATTTTCTCGTAGGCATTCTTGACCAAAAATGTAGTCCAGCAGCAGTGAGGAGAAAAAAAAACTGGACTTAAGAAATGAATGGCAGTTCAAATGCCCATCAGAGGGGATCCTTGATTGCCAGAAATGAAGCTGAAAAGTAGAGGGCAACCAAAAGGTGTGTTCACTGCCTCAGCGCAAAGGAAGGTAGTGATTTATCTGTCACAAACAGAGGTTATGACGGTTTCATGAGCAGCTACTCTAGCAATGTTAAACTGGAGGCAAGATTTAGTTCCCTTGCTCTCTCAACATTTTTAAGTGTGGGGATTCCTGATGTAAAGCACTGACAAGGATTAAGGCATTTGTTTGCATGGATAATTATTAAAAACAAAACAACTTAAATTCAAAACCAAGTCAATCTTAAATTTAATTCGTCTCTGTACCTCCAAATGTGTTTGCTAGTGGCAAATACAATGAGGTCACAAATTACCCACTTATGGTCAAGGGCACAAAACAAACCAAGGACAGCATTCAGGAGAGCCAAGGCTTTACAAAAAATGCTGAATCTGTCCTTCGATCCTGATTTGCACCAAAATATATTGATACGATTTCATTTCATTCATCCTTCTTTTTTTGTAAGTATCTTCCAGCAGCATGTCAGTTCATGCATGAAAATTTTTTTGTTTCTTAATCTTCCATGGGAATTAATAGTAGGTATTGACAAAAGGAGTTACTTCCCATGTACTCTTTTGTAATGAGGCACGGAAAAATGAGAAATGTTAATTTTTGCATCAGAAGAAAGTTTAAACATTCCTTTGCACACACTATAGACAGTTATCACTCCACAAACAGTAAATCAAAAGTGTTCACGTTCACTAGAAATATTGTAATAATCTTGCACAATGCAGCCTGGATCCGCACTCTGAACTGGATCTGCACCATGCCTGTACTACAAACTTTAATGAACTTGCCCTTAGGTTACGCTCTTGAAATCAGAAAAACAGTGTGTGCTACAAACTTTAATGAATTTGCGCCTAGATCATTTTCAGCATGCTCTTGAAATCGGAAAAAAAACGGTTTTGATAGACTCCTTAAGACTGGTCGAGACGGGGATATAACAACCAAAGCCTCCCCTGGCTTGGGTGAAGATGGAAACAGATGCAGAGGATCAGTTCGATTACAACAGCAGCAACATGGAAGGGGGGGGGGAAGGGTGAGCATCTTCCCTTGCACCTATTGAACGCGTTCACCATCACCTCTTGATCTGATCGGTTCACGGGTCTGCTTCCTGCACACAGGGTGGTTGTCGGTTCACCGCACAGCCCCGCTGACAATGTCAAACCGTCGGGTACAACGGTGGTCAGCACGCAGGCAAACACTACCCGCAGGCAATGGACTGACTCGCCGATCAGAGGATGCTAATGAGCTATAGCAGGGGAGGGCAGTCCAGCAGTTCAACAATTCTCTCATGGCACGCAGTGACTGTGACGTCTCAAAGTGGGTAGTGATTTGTGCAAGCAAACAGGAACCCAACAACGATGAACAGTGAGTGAATGTGGAGAAACACTTGTCCTCTTCCCTCCGCATCTTCGCTTGTAGCAAGGAAAGGGATTCCAATAGTGACCTGGAACTGGGCGCTCTACTTGGCTAACTTTCTGAAAGGCACAGTCCATGAAACAGAAGACACCGGATATGCTTGAGGTCTGATTCGAAGCGTTTTCACACCGACTTCAACCGTCTGAAATAGCTCGCAAAGTACATTATCTTCAAGTGTCTGTACTTCTGAGCAATCAAGAAATATCTTTTCTGACCATCCCGAGCCACATTCCACTGGTAGCCCTTTCCTCTCAACAACTAAGAACAACTGGTTTACCTACTTTTGGGGAGGAGGGGGGGTAAAATGAAAAAAAAAAAAAAAAAAAATTACAGGAATGCTCACAGCTATGTCATGATCTTACCATTTTGGCTCCAAATATCACCATGACTGCCACTCACCATCGCTAGCAGGTCCACGGGGCGTGCCCTCATCCTCAGGGGGCGAGTTTTGAGGTCGTCGCCAGTGCCAGTCAGGTCCTGGGTGGAGGCCTTCTGCAGCGACGTCAGGCTGCGGGCACCTGGCAGCTCCAGCATGCTGTCCTGTTCCCCCTCCCGTGCTGATTGACCTATGCAGGTTCACAAGGTCAAAGATTGTGTCGTTTACGCCACTGGTGTCCAACAGCAAGTACAGTATACTATCTGTTCTCCTTCCCACACAAACCTTGGATCTGTAAGATGCAGGTTGGAGGGGGAGTGGGGTGGGGGGGGAAGGTGTAGGAGGGGGTGGTCTTAAGAACTGGAAGTATCACAAATGTCTCAAAAGTTAAAAAAGCATGTCTTTTTCCTTTAAAAAACAAGCACCTGCCAAGTGCACAATGCTGTCCTGTTCTCCTTTGCAGTCAGAGTCCAACCTTTACGGGCCAAACTGTCAGGACGTCAAATGTCAGGTACAATTTCAATGGACTAATGACTATTGTTAAACCATAATACCACTGCAATAATGATGAGATTTTCATTTTGTCATACTGCTCCTTTCATCAATTTTGCTTTTCTCTGTGGCCTTTTTGCAGTCGGCTGAGCTATAAGCAACATTACTTTACTACCTTAATATGTGTAAAACATTACTTATTTGACCATATTGGCCGGCAAACTGAAATGAAAGGAAGACATCTGGAAAAAAAAACATGGGAAATGGGGATAAAAAGGCTGCATCATCGTCGCTCTTTGTTACCACAGCCAGCCCTACGGTTCACAATGATGAAAATGTGACAGACAACTATGACTCTGATCTCTGTGTATGTGTGTGTGTGTGTGTGTGTGTGTGTGTGTGTGAGTGTGTGTGTGTGTTTGAGTATGGGTATGGATGTTTGTGTGTGTGTGTGTGTGTGTGTGTGTGTGCGTGCGAGTGTGTGTGTGTAAGTGTGTGTGTAGGTGAGTGTGGGTATGGGTGTTTGTGTGTGTGTGTATGTGAGTGTGGGAGAGTGTGTGTGTGTGTGTGTGTGTGTGTGTGTGTGTGTGTGTGTGTGTGTGTGTGTGTGTACGTGTGTGTGTGTGTGTGTATGTGCATGTGTGTGTGTGTCTGTGTATGCGTACGTGCATGTGTGTGTGTGTGTGTGTGTGTGTGGGGGGGGGGTTAGTACAACCTTGAGTTAATCTGACAATAACTTGGTTTCAGTCATTCAGTGTGTGGGTGAGTGTGTGCGAGTGTGTGTGTGTGTGCATGTGTGTGTGTGTGTGTGTGTGTGTGTGTGTGTGTGTGTGTGTGTGAGTGTGAGTGTGTGTATTCATACGTGTGTGCGTGCACATACGTGTGTGTGTCAGTGTTTGTAAAGGCAATTACATAAAACAAGAGCGCTGTTTACTTCTGCTTGTGCTACAATGAAAATCAGCTGATCTACCCATCTCACCCATTTCCTTTCCCCCTGCCTTTCTTTTGTTTTTTTCCTTCTTCGTTTTTTCTTGTTGGCGTTTTTTTTTTTTCCTCAATTTTTGTTCTCACCTTCCAATGAAACAAACACTGTCCATTCTCACCTTCGGTCTCTGTTTTCTGTTTCTGACGGCTAATGCGCGACTCTTTCTCTCCTTCCAGGCCCTTCAGCAGGAGTATAGTCCCTGGATTCCTGCATCAATCTTTCCCAGTGCATCCTGTTCATGAAAATGGATAAGAACCGTTAACCCCTTCCTCCACATGGTGACTGATCAACAGACAAACACCTCACTAAAGTGACATGTACACCACAGGAGGTCACACAGAAGTCTGGGCATCAACAAGGCACTAGTGACGGCTGGATTTAGTTCGCTTCTCTCCCAAAATGTCTAGAGGCATCCCGGTTGTCTAGAGCGATGTTTTCACCAAGCAGGACAATAGCGATTGTTTGGACGGGTAAGTATGTGGAAAAGACAGGTAGAAAAAAACTCACCTCCAGTGCCATGCGGTCCCCAGACTCCAGGGCGGCTAAGGCATCTTCAATCTGCGTGGACATCTGAATCTGCGTGGCCAGGTACACCACCTCCGACACGTGCTCCAGAGTCCATGACCGTCCTCCGTCGTCACGCTCTGCGTACTCCACAGGCTCCGGCTCCTCCACCGGCTCTGCTTCTGGCGGAACCGGGTCCCGGTGGCTCAAGCGGCTTCCCATGCGGCTTATTGATCTGGAGCCACCTTTAGGGTCTGGAACACGATTTGAAAAGGTGAACATGAGCAAAACTGTTTATGTTTGTGTGGGGGGGGAGGGTGAAGGTGAACAGCACACTACAAGAACTGTGGTAGTGCTGGTTCTTAAAGCCGCTATTGTTCTTTATCATACTGTTGTTATGATAATAAAGCTCTCCTCGAGTCTGTAGCTGGTGCTGTTCATAATATTGCTGTTACGATTACTCTGAATGATGCTCACTTAACCTCATTTTTCTCTTTCCTTTTAACAAAGAAGGTTCTTTCCTTTGAAATGAAAGCGTCTCAACAAATCACATCGCAATAAAACATTCATTCCCTTCACCTTTTTTCTGAGAAGTTTCAGACTTGCCGGGGGTGGTGGTCTTCCTCTCCTCTGACCGGGCCGGGGTTCGAACCTGAGGTTTCTCCACGCCCATAGCGGTGGCCAGCTGGTACTGGAGTGAGGCCTTCAGCTGGTTGAGGGAAGGTGGTCAGCCAGGTCTCGATCTGACCCTCACAGGCCACGGGCTGTCCACAGACACATCATGTGGTGTGTTCCATGGTGTGTTCATTTGTTAGCACCTTGGAACTCCTCACATCCATCCATTTGTAAGTGATGTTCAACTTCTAACTTCTGTTCATTTGTAAACGATGCATAACTTCTAACTTCTGTCCATTTGTAAGCAATGTATAACTTCTAACTTCTGTCCATTTGTAAGCAATATATAACTTCTAACTTTTGTTGATTTGTAACCGATGTATAACTTCTAACTTCTGTCCGTTTGTAAGCAATATATAACTTCTAACTTCTGTTGATTTGTAACTGATGTATAACTTCTAACTTCTGTCCGTTTGTAAGCAATATATAACTTCTAACTTCTGTTCATTTGTAACCAATGTATAACTTCTAACTTCTGTCTGTTTGTAACTGATGTATAACTTCTAACTTCTGTCCGTTTGTAACCGATGTATAACTTCTAACTTCTGTCTGTTTGTAAGCAATATATAACTTCTAACTTCTGTTCATTTGTAACCGATGTATAACTTCTAACTTCTGTCCGTCTGTAAGCAATATATAACTTCTAACTTCTGTTGATTTGTAACCGATGTATAACTTCTAACTTCTGTCCGTTTGTAAGCAATATATTACTTCTAACTTCTGTTCATTTGTAACCAATGTACAGCTTCTAACTTCTGTCCGTTTGTAACCGATGTATAACTTCTAACTTCTGTCCGTTTGTAACTGATGTATAAATTTTAACTTCTGTTCATTTGTAAGCGATGTGTAACTTCTAACTTCTGTTTGTTTGTAAGCAAGGTATATAACAAGATAACCGTGCTGCGAGTACTTTTAGGTCAGTTCTGTCAAGGGGATTTTTAGTGAATGTAGAATGACATGGAAAAGTTATTTTCTATAAAGTGCTACAGATTCTTAGATGATCATTGAGGCTGTTGATTCTGTGTGTGGTTTTTTTGTAAAGTAGGTTCGGGTTTTTCTGCAATGTCCAAACTAGGGATCTCTCACACACACACATACACATGCACGCATGCATGGCACACACACACACACACACACACATGCATGCATACATGGACACACACACACACACACACACACACACACACACACACACACACACGGCACACACACAAATATGGCACACTCACACACACACACACACACGCACGCACACGCACACACATACACACACACACACACATGAGCACACACATGGGTGCACACACTTATGATGTGCATACATGCTCTCTCTCCCCCCCTCTCTCTCTCTCTCTTTCACACACACACACACACACACACCT
This sequence comes from Conus betulinus, assembly GCA_016801955.1. NCBI lineage: Eukaryota > Metazoa > Mollusca > Gastropoda > Neogastropoda > Conidae > Conus > Conus betulinus. The sequence continues at coordinate 386,326 of JADBJO010000677.1, read as the reverse complement.
GCTGGAAGTGAAGTCTCTCTCCCAGCGCTGAGTCAACCCCCGTGATGATGAAGCCGTACTTATCATTCTCCTCCACCTCCTCAAACACCAAACTGCCCAGGTGCTCAAACAGCTTGCTGATGTACAGGTTCACCTGGTTCAGGTCGTAGCCTGCAAAGTCAAAGGTCATTTTGACATGAGTGTAAACTCCATCAGAAAAGGAGAGGCAGAAAATCCAACAATCGCAGAGGTGGGTGGAGGAACAGGAAAGAAGAAAACGCAGGACAGGACGATAATGGTGAATGCAACGACACTTGATGCCACAACCGCCTAACACTGACAAAGAAACAGGTCACAAGAAAAAGACAAGAAAGAGGAGAGGTGATTTTCTTAACTGAAATAATCAGAAAAATGCTCAAAGCTGTCCCAACCGCAGTCATAAATGTTCCCAATACCTGATCATGAAGTTGTCAAAATTATGTATGCCCTCCAAACAAGAGTGGAACAAGCCATTATAGGAAGACCATCTTTGTTGAAGGTAAATGTTGTCAAGATAAAGATCTATTCTTGTTCCAGAAAATAAGTCTATAAAGGGAAAAATCTTTCTGGGGATAAACTTTGTTAACATAAAGACAAATTAATGTTCCACATAAACAAGTCTTCAAAAAGAGAAACAATGTTTATTGCGAGGCAAACTTTATCAAGATAAAGGCCAGTTAATGTGTCACAAATAAAACAAGTCTTATCTTTACAAAGAGGTAAATTTTGTAAAGATAACGACCAGTAGATGTTTTACAAATATCTTTTTCCACAAAAAACAAGTCTTTAAGAGGAAACATTTTCCATTGAGAGCTATGTACAGTCAAGTTAAAAACCAATCACTGTTTCAAAAAAATGGTCAAGGGAGACAATCTTTGGTGCAAGGCAAATCTACTCAAGGCAGAGACCAATCGATATTTCAGATCAAAGGAAAAACCTGGTTGGAGAGATTCTCTCTCTTTTTGAGGCAACATCGGTACAAACTGAAGTGACATCTTAGTCGTTAGCTGAAAACCTTAAGGGAAAGAGAATGCATACATTATACAAAACGTTCGGTTCGTCAAATCCTATTTTATCCATCAGAGAAGAGCGGGACAGAGCATACACATACAAAATAACAAAATCAACAAAACAATCAAACAAAGCAAAACCACATCCACATTTTATACATCTTCCCCAATAATGGAATATGGCTACCATATCAGTGGGCTTGAAATCAGTCACAAATGCAAAACTGTCACCAACGATGAATCTCGGAATTCTACCCCAGGCATGAAGAATACAGACTGTGCGTGGTGTGTAAGGGAC
>JADBJO010000677.1:357500-380000 GCA_016801955.1 Conus betulinus | reverse complement strand
AGACATTAAAACATCAACATCAAAAAGTTGAAAAAAAAAAATATAATGAATTAATTCATGGGCGTGGTCCTGTTTGGCTGGCGGGGGAAGCATTATTCCATTGACCCACGGATTCTGGGTTCAATCCCTAACTGAGACAGCCAGATTAGAAACCTTTCCCTTCAGAATCAGCTTCTATGCAGACTTATCCTCCCCCCCCCCCCCCAAACTCCCCCCTCCCATAACTGCAAAGTCCTTTGGATGAGGTTGTAGACTGAGGTCCCATGTGTGGATGCATGCTTCAAGAGTTGTAAAATAAGAATGAAAAGCGAAACTTGCATTCATGGAGTCCTGTTTTATCTTTCTGGGAAGAGTCCTTCATTATGTGCCAGTTGGATGAGTGTCTCACACACACACACACACACACACACACACACACACACACACACACACACACTATCTCTCTCACACACACACACACTCTCACACACACACACACACACACACACACACACACACACACACACACACACACACACACACACACACACACACACACACACTGACACAGACACACACATACACACACACACACACACACACACACACACACACAAAACCCAAAACACACCGATACTGTGTCTGGACATTATGTCCGAAGGCAGAATTTGGTGCCTAAACATCAGAATGAAACACAGGCAAAAAGGCAAAACTCCCACCAACGGTAAACCACAAATTCTAGCCAAGGAACATTAAAAAAAGAAGCTCCACAGGACAAATAAAAGAAGGTCAAGACTTTGATTAAGCAGCACGCTGAAGCTGGTTGCCCAGACTTCTTATAAGTCTGATGAAATCTGTCAGTCTGACAGGCCAGGGGGCACACAGGTCGCTAGCCACAACGTGACCTCCAGTAGGAGGGGGGATCAATCTCTGAGGCACACAGTCACCTACAGACATTGCCAGGGGAGGAAATCAGCCAGAAAAAAAACACTGGGACAGCGCTTTCAATATGATCCATCACTTCCCCAGTCTTCTCTAACAATCCCCACACCATTTGTCCCTCTGCCTCCACCCCTAAAGCAAAAGATATTGAGCCCTTGGTTTAACATGGCGCACGACGAAATTTACAACAGCCCCTTGCTCTTCATTCTTTCACTGTGAACAGAGCATCGTTTTGAGCGTGCGACAGGAAAACCTGACAGGGGAACCAACTCTTGAAAGACGAACTCCGTCAATAACTTGTCTTCAGTTCTCTTGTTTATTGAAAATTATGATAGGAGATGGTCTGGTCTGGTAGTGAAAGAGTTAAAAGTAAATTATTTAGAGGCCAGGATTATGAACACCAGAGCAATAATGGACAAGGATCAGCAGGTGCAGCAGGTGCCCACGATCGTGCACAGTTACGGCCCCTTGCCCCTACACTCACTCTGCAGGCCGAGGCTGAGCAATTCCTTCAGGGTCATGCGTTTCAGGGTGTCGTTGTCGATGGTGAACGCCCCGCCCGTCACACGCACACCAGCTGTTTCCAGTGCCGGGTCCGCATGGCCGGGTTACTGAGGTCGTCGATCAGTGGCAGACACGCCTGAAACCGACCAACACCGAGCGGAACGGGGGGTGAGTGCAGGTTGCAGCCAAACAGCAGTATTGAGACAAGTAACTCTGTCAGAAGTGTTGCAAGCAGCAGCTGCAGTAACGTCAAAAATAGCAGAAACAGCGACATAAGCTTAGTAGTAGCAGCAGCAGCAGCAACAGTAATAGCAACAGCATAGTAGCAATGGAAAAGGTAAAGCAGCAGCAGCAGCAGTAGTATTAGCACCACTACTACCACTACCATCACAATTACCATAATCATCAATGAAAGATAGAGTAGTAGCAGTAGCAGTAATTTTAATAACAAGATCTAGTTGCAAAGTGAGACGACTGCAGGCGGAAGGTGACTCGCTTGTCCACATTTCTCTGGGCGGTTTGCTGACATTTATTTAAGATTTGTTTAACACCAAGAGCCATAGCAGAAAACAGTAGCAACAGCAGCAGTGGCTACAGCAGAAACAGTAAGAAAACTGTCATAGCCGAGTAATCCCTAGCAACAGTAGTGGTCGAGATTATAGAACTGAAATGAATATAAAAAATAATAGTAGCAAAAACAAATAGATTTGAAAAAAAAAAAAAAAAAGCAAATCAAATCACACGAGGAAAAAAAAACAACTTTTTGGAGTGTAATCATTCAATACAGAGCAGCAGTACTCTTCGGTCATGAACATGGATACACACCTATAAATAACTTAAGTTGAGGAAGCAACGGTGATAGAGTCACAGACACAAAGTTTGCTTCTCTCAGTAAGGCCTGACACAGATAATGAAAACCTTCTCCACGTTCTCTTTCTCAGAAAAAGAAATAGGATAGGAGGCAACGTCGTATGCCTTAACACCTTGGACATAGCTCTGAGAAAACCAACCCAACACTAAAAAAAAAAAAAAGGGGGGGAGAGTTTGCAAAACTGAAGTGTGCTCAATACTGCACGCATTGAGGGAGATCACTTCCAGAGAGATTGTGGAGAATAACTTTCCTTGCATATATGTTTCTTGCTATTCCAATCAAGATCAATTGGGTAAAAGCATACAATATAGTCAGGCAAATCAGAGGGAAAAAAAAAAAACAGCTGCACTTTTGCCGAAAAAAGATATGGACCAAAACATGTAAATAACTCTAGCCATGGTAACCAACATCATCATCAACACCTCACCTGAATCGTGGTGATTGACTCATGCAGACCCATGTACACGTCCCAGGTGAGAACGTCGTCAGGTAGCCCTTTGACAATATCCAGCTGCTTGTTGGTCTCCTCTCGCAAGAACTTAGTGTTCATCTTCTGCCAACGATGGCGCTTCCACTCTGACTGCTGATCATCGATCACACGCACAGTCTCCCACACCTGTTTCAGGTTGTTCAGTTCATGGCGACACCTAGCGCAAAGCACAGGTAACCCCAGGTGAGTTGTCTAGGATTGTTATATTTGCTTTATGTTGTTTTTTAATCTGCATCAAGATGATGTTATCATGTTTCATTCACAATATAAGGAATACATCACAAGAAACTGTAACATATTTGAATATGAGATCAAAAGTATATTAATTTGTATATGAGATAACAAGAAAGAAAAATGTACATTTCATCTTTCAGAATTTGGCTCTGGCAACGACATATTTCTACATATATGCTTCTGAGCAATTCACATCAGATGAAATTTTGTTCTCATGTTAGTAGACGTATTGGTTATATGATCTCTCTGCAACATCTGGACATGACTTAATGAAGCTCTTCTTGCCAGAAATGGGATTTTCCTACTGAAGATAATATTTCCAGCCTACATTTTTTTTTTTTTTTCAAAATGGCTGGACGGGTGTATTATTCTACTTGGCATGTTCATGCTTTTCATGCCTACACATGGGAGATAATCAATTCTCTCCAAGTGATCCTTGATGAGTGATCTCCCTGATATGATAGCAACTCACATGCCTGTTATTAACCAATTTCAAACCTAACAAGGCACATGTCAAGTCAGATACATATAAGAAAACCTTTGGTCATGAAAATGTAACAATACATATGCTTACAAATTGTTTACTTTTATTTTGTTTACATATTATGTATGTTCAACTCATCGAAATGACTGATGGAACTCACGAGGGGAGGATGTTGAAGTTCACCACATTGGCCTCCAGCAGTTCTTGAAGCTCAATGAGATCCTGCATAAAGAAAAGACACAATGTCTAGTTTAACCAATAGACAGAGTGCACATAAGTACATTATGTATAATGTACACACATGCATCAGGGCAAATCATGTAGTATATGTAGCCTATAGCTGACCACTGGGGCACATCACACAGCCAATAAAAATGCCGAAACCGACACATGAAGATAGTCATAGACACAAAACTCTATAAAATGTGCACGCACGCGCGCGCGCACGCACACACACACACACACACACACACACACACACACACACACAAGAAGCAAAAGTTTGACATTAAGAAACATGGACTGAATACCTTGAACTGAAGTAAACCAAACCAGGCAAACCTAAACTCCAAACCTGAACTGAACCAAACCATAGACTTAAACCTTAATAGTCTGAGAACTGAAGTTACAGACAGAAAAGAAACTAAAAAACAACACAAACAAACAGAGAATTAACAGACAATGTCTTTTGATCCTACCGACCTGTGCCTCATTCTCCAGCACGACCAAGCGCTTGCTGAAGTTGTCGATCATGAGGTAGGCCTCGCTGATGCTGCACTCACGGTTGTACACATCCGAATTCTCCAGGTCACGCTGAAGTCCCATCACTCTTTGAGAGAAGGTCTCCAGGTCCTGATGGCAAAGGATGAGTACATTTGTACATACATTATATCACACCTTTTTTGTGGAACAGCACTCTATCAATGCTGGTGGAAAAGGAACGACCAACAAAATAAATAAATACATAAATAAATAAAAGAAGATGACATGCATACACTGGTGTCATATTTCAACAGAAGACATAATTTGGGTACTCTCATAATGAGACTGAAAATGGTCAACACAACCTCACAGAAGATATGATCTGACTACTCTCATAATGAGACTGAAAATGATCAACACAACCGAACAGAAGATATGATCTGGCTACTCTCACAATGAGACTGAAAATGGTCAATGCAACTAACAGAAGACATGATTTGGCTACTCCCATAATGAGACTGAAAATGGTCAACGCAACTAACAGAAAACATACTTTGGCTACTCTCGTAATGAGACGGAAAACAGTCAACACCCACCTACCAGTGAGATGCTGGCCGACTCCTCCTGGATGCGAGGTCCCAGCCTCTGTTTGGCCAGAGACACACTTTGGTCTTCAGGTTGCTCCAGCGCCCTGGGGCCGCAGAGAACAGGTACTGGGTCTTCTCCGGGAGGATCTGCCCGTACTTCTTCAGCAGGAGAACCGTGCGATGCATGGCCGCAAACTTGCCGTCCATCTCCGACTGCTGTGCTGACACCTGGTGGGGGGTACAATACAGACAGACCTCAATGTCACGTTACTGTCGTCATCACCAGCTTGGCTGCTGTTTTCAACTACGACAAAACAAAGGGAAGATAACTGTAACGCCATTAAAACAAACAACCCTGTGGCTGAGATCTTTATCTTCTGTTGAGACTTTCCTGCCATGATCAGACCTGTTAACCCTAAAAATGTTATTGGGGTACTCTTCAACAAACATGGGAATACGTTTAGTATGCACAGAGCTGTTCTCATGGGGGAAAAAAAAATACTGAAAAATGTCTGTGTTCATGTTGAATTAGCCAGAAAAAAGCAATATGTACGTTGATTTTACAGTGCATGCAGTGAAAATTTGTTTGATGTATGGTTCACTGGCATACTTTGGGATGAAATCGTCCTCTCTCACTTGTATGCTTCATGGGAGGTTTCAGTTTTCTAAGCCCCAGTGCTGTTCATGCATTTTGGCATGTTGTGAAAAAAAAAAAAAGCAGATGACTGAACAAGGCGACACTTTGTGACAAGCCCCATCAAGTATGTATGATTTAACTGCTGATATTGGAAATAACATCTTCTTTATTTGACTTCTTCTGCATACGCAGGCTGATACTCCTGCGGACACTCCCTATATGGACAGACAAGTATTAATCCCATCTACCCAATTGGTTCTATATCAAAGTTGAGACAAACAAGACACCTAATGAGCTTCCGTTCAGCTCCACACTCTCCCCACCTACAGCCATCGTGTATCTCTACACAGCCAAATAGCACCGACTCATCTGTTAGCAGTTAATGGGTTAAAATGACCAACTGGTACTGACCTCGTTGAAGAGCCTCATCATCTTCATGAAGCTGGCGGTGTCACGCTCTTCTCCAGTGATGCTTTCGATCTCAGGTTCGATTCTTTCAGGAACATGTCCAGGTTTTCCAGCATGGCGGTCACCTGAAGACAGGGAAGTCACACTATGGATTGTTGTATGAAGTGGACAGGGCCCCATCCATAGTTATACAATATGAGCAAGCTGCTTCTGTTGATTGTTCTATGAAGTGAGCACGCTGTATTTTGTATTGCTATATGGTGAGAGTATGCTGGTCTTAGGGACTGTTGCTGAAGTAGACATGTTTGTTATGTGGATTGTAAATGAAGTGCTGGTTCTACGTTGTTTTTCTTTTTTAATGTAGTGAACATGCCGGTTGTGCGGACTGTTATATGACATTACCATGCTGCTTCTACGGACAATTATTTGTGGTGAACATGCTGGTTCTGTGGATTGTTATATTACATTAAAATGCTGGTTCTATGCATAGTTATTTGTGGTGAACATGCTGGTTCTATGGATTGTTACATACATTAAAATGCTGGTTCTACGCACAGTTATTTGTGGTGAACATGCTGGTTCTAGGATTGTTACATTACATTAAAATGCTGGTTCTGTGGATTGTTATATGGCAAGAAGTGAACATGCTGGGGGGAGGGAGGGGACATAAGGTGCTGACATGTTTACTGCCCCTCTTTAATTAAGCAGGGGCACCACCGCACCTTCTCGACACCTCATCTCGCCAGACAGGTACCTCACCTGGTCAGACAGGTACTTGGTGAAGGTCCACATCCACTTGCTGGCGTAGGTGGTCAGCACCTGTTTGATGGGCTGAACGTCCACCCTCAGCCACCCCACGCAATGGTAGTCGTCAAAGTGCTCGATGTCGTCCCTCGCCGTCTGTAACACACGAACAGGCATATACTTGTGAGTGTGTGGGTGTGTGTGTGTGTGTGTGTGTAGACTGGGGATCAGGAGTGGGGGTGTGATGGGGATGGGGGTCAAGCGGTGGTATTCAAAAAACTGCTCAGTGTCGTCCACTGTGAAAACACGATCCTGACAGAAAATAATTGGCCTCATCGAAGGATTTAGACTACACACTCACTGTTTTAAGTTGCCTGACGCAACAGACGTTTTATGACATATAATCTTGCAAGTCATCCAGATAGAGTCAAACACTAACAGTGTCCCATCCCAATGGTCTGATATCGGCTGGCTGATGTGCACCTGATGCGTATTTCTGATTAAAGTATTACCTGTCATTTACATTTTTTTCCCCTGACAGCACCAGCACACCATAATCTAAATCTCTGCCAATACACAGAAGGTGTTTTAACCACTAAAAAGTCGGCATATGAATAACCACTAAATGCAGCTGACCTCATAAAGCATTTCCTGTAAAAGTCATGGTATAGCCTAAGAACAAAAATCGTAACTCACCCTGTAGATGTCAATTTCATTGTCAAACTCATCCAGCGACGGGACATTGCCCTTCTCCCGATCGGTTGCTCCTTTGGGTGTCAAAAATGTCCGCTCCGCATTTTCGTACACCTCAGCAGACATGGCACTTCGAGCTGATGAACCCCTGAAAAATGTCAACAAATAGGTGAGAAAAACAAACATCACAATCTGATGTATGAAACAGGATCTGACTGCTTCAATCTCACCAGAGATTTTGTCAAACATGCACGTAAGGCAAAGCAAAGGGAGAAAGTAAGCAATGTGAAATAGTTTTTATTAACATTGTCAGTATGATCATCATTACTATAGTTATGTCATCATCATCATCATCATCATCATCATCTTTATACCAGTTTCAAAAATTTCATTTGTGAAAAGATTCCATCAATCATAGTAATCCTTTTTTTTCCCCCTGGGAGTTTTATCCATTTTCAACCCTTAAAGATATTGAGCTGATAACTGACCCAATAAAATTTAATAAAAATCCATTCAATTATTTCTGGATTAAAACTGTGTGTGCGCACACACACATGCACGTACACTGCATGCATGCATGCACACACACACATATATACACAAAATGAAAACAATACCATACGCCGCCGGCAAGGCCTATAAGCAGAGTAAACAAAATTCTAAACGTACACATATAAATAGACCACATGTATCCCCCCCCAACCCTACACCTGCACATCCCACACCCTTACACACACATACACCCACACAAAAAACATTTAAAAAAACAGGAACAACAATATCAAAGGAACAACTACACACATAAAAAAAAAAAAAAAAACACAGCAATGTTGGACTCACCTGGACGCTTGTGATGATCTGTCGGTCTGGATCGGCGGTGGGGGCACCTGCTGTTTGTCGACGCGGGCCATGCGGGTGCTGCGCAGCGGGTTGGGGTCAGTCTTCCGCCCAGGAAATCCTCAAAGGTCTGATTGACATCTTGTTGCCAAAGGAACGCATATTCCTTGAACTCATCCAGAAGTTTCTGGGGAAAGAAATGAACAGATGAATGAACAAGCTGTGAACAATAAAAAAAAAACAAACAGCCAATAAAATGATGTAAAATAAACTTCAAAATAACTGAAACAGGAAGATCCTTTCTTTCTGCGCACAAGCTGTGAACCATTAAAAACAACTCAAACAGCCAATAAACCAAAGGAAAATAAACTTCAAAATAACTGAAATAGCTAGATTTTTTTTTTTTTATGAGGGAGGGGCAGGCATGGTACAAACTGAAATAATGTAAAAGAAAATAGTGCCAAACACATCAGTCCATCTGTCCAAACTTTGGTACCTTGCACTCTTCGGCATTGTCATCCACGAGCTGCGAGATGTCAGACAGCAGCTGCTTGACCTCTTCGTCAGCGGCGATGTAGTCCTCGTACGACCCCTGAAATTGAAACACATATAGTTTACACAGTCATACCATCACTGTATGTATTCCAGTTATTCCAGTTCATCGCTGGCTTTAGCGTGTCGGTGATTTATAAAGGGAATGTTCATTCATGAAAAGTCTGTCTTACACAGTGCCTTTAAGGATATTGAGGAAAGAAGTCCCAACAAAGCACTTTATCAAAAAAACAAAAGACAAACCAGTTACACTCTCTCGTGAATACATGCTCATCCATTTGATACAGATCTTCATGCATATGTAACCCCAAAGTTTCTAAGAGAACTGAAAAATTGCTTCTGATTTTGTGTTAGTTTCATACCGGATAAAGCAGCTTATTCCAGCATATGCTGAAAGTAATAACTGCTGTTTTTTTTATCTTTTTATTTCTTGCTATCCTTCTTATTGCCTGTGCATAAACTGAGTTAGAGCATACTGTTCAGCTGGGTAAGGGGGGGGGGGGGGGGGGAATACATATGCGCATGCCTAATTGCGCTAGGTAGACAGGAAAATGGGCATGGGGAGGGGGAATTGTGCATGCATGCAAGAGTGAGTGACATTACTGACCATCAATACATAAACCAGCGAGGATTGCTCCCAACTGGTTTGTTCGGCAGTGGGGGACATTTCTTCTCTGGGTCACACCCGCACCTCGGGTTTATCTTTTTCTTATAAATCACAATGTTGCAATTAGTACGAAAAAGATTTTAATATCAATTCAACGGAACAAAATTCACATACCTTGGGTCCAAGCATTTTGACAAGGCGCCCCCTAGCGACAAATCCAGAGAGGCCAACCAGAGACAAGTTCCTGTACACTGATGACAGAGGAGGTCTGATCAAGAGGAGGTCGGAAAGCGACGCTGTTTTCGATCAGCTCCAGCCGGATGGTCAGCACAGGTAGCATCTTCTCTTCGTCGTCGTCATCTTTGTCGTTGCGCTGGCAAACACACGGAACAACGTCTGAATCCAAAATGACGCTGTACACAGTTTATTCGATCTGCCCAGCATGAAATCTGCTGCAGCATTTTCAAGCTTGCTCTTACTGGACCAGATCGATCAAGCTTATTCTGTAATATCACAGTTACCGTCAGTCGACAGCCAGCAATCAATACTAAGCCACTATGAGGCCATGCACTGGAGGAGACACTGTTGTGCCTCTGAACGGAGTCACTTGGGGTAGTAGTAAAGTGGCCCGTGTTCTGAGTTAACATATGCAAGACACTGTTGACTAAACACCCCTACTGATCTTTAAAAAAAAAAAGAAAAAATTCATTCACAATGCCAGACAGAAATGGTAATGTATATGGAAACAGCACAGAAAACGTAAAAATCATCAGCAGACATTATAACGCCAGGAGGCAAACGAAGTAACTATTTTATTTCATCTTCTGGAGTAACTTTTTTTCTTTTCTTTCCCTGAATGTTTCATAAATCTGTTCACAAAGCTTCAAGAAGGAAATACAACTATTATACTTGTTCATAAACAATGAAGGAAACATCATTACATATTTTGTATGTACGAAATTATTTCATGATCATTGTTGTTTATGCAGGGAAACGTAACTGAATCGGAGTAACTTTTTTTTCTTACTCTTTTTCTTTCCCTGAATGTTTCATAAATCATATTATCTGTTCACAAAGTTTCACGAAGGAAATATATAATTGTATATATTAATTCACAAAAAAACATGAAAGAAACATCATTATATATTTCGTATGTACACTGAAATACAAATAGGAAAGCATCAGTAAAGGCTTTCTTTTCTTGTATACATGAAATATCATGAGGGAAACATATACTGAATATCTTAAAGGCTTGTCTTGTATATACAAGATATAATGACAATGATGATTCAATCATTAAATGTACGTTTATTCATAAAACACAATATGAAACATTAAAGGCTTTCTTTGTTTGTACATGAGATATAATGACAGAAATATCAGTGAATATTTTGTTTCTCTGTGCATCAAATATAGCAATAAAATAAATCTAGTTGCAAAGTGAAGCGACTGCATGGAAATCTAAACAAAATTTTTAATGTAATCTATAGCGAACCGACAAGAAAACATAGGCAGACGATCACAATGTAATCTATAGCGAACCGACAAAAAACATAGGCAGACGAATCACAAGACCAAACATGATGCATTCCGACCTCTTAGGTCTTCTTCAGGCAAGATACAAAACACTCAAGACAACCATAGTCTCCTTCACTATTTGAAAATGTGACTATTTGATGTCTACAAATTTGCATACGAGCTCTCCATCCACATTCACATACAAATCTTGCAATAGCAACAGCAGGTAGACCAAATCCGTCATACATGTAAACACGATATTATTACACCATATCACACACAGCAAAACTTGGGCCCCCATCACACAATTGTTTTCCACAAGTGCGCTTTACTTCTCTCTCTTCACCCTCCCCTGGCTCTGTGCCATGTTTATATTTGTTGCAATTATGTTCTCTTTTGTGCCACTATATAAAATATTCATACAATAGGAATCTGGGTGTCTGTTTGGATATTCCTGTAGTTTTTATAGTTTCCTTTTTCATTTTATTTGTTTTTATGCATTTTCTTCTCTTGTTCTTGTCTGCATTTTTTTTTTCTTCCCATTTTTTGCCTGGGTGGCTGAATGAGAAGAAAAAAGAAAACCATAAATTTTGCTCTTTCATCCCTGCAACCCGGTTTCCAGTTTGCAGAAATCCTACCCTTCCTTCCTGCAGTCCGGAAAACCGGGCAGCACAAAATCCCTCCTTTCCTTCCTGCAGCCCGGAAAATCGGTTCTTGTGGTAAGCGCTTTGAACTTTGCGCGAGTCGCGTCATCCGTACACGTCATGACCAGGTCGCTTGAGCGACAGTGTTTATGAACGGAATGGATGCTAGACAGCCCCTACAGAGTAGGAAAGTGGTCGCCGCTCTGTTCTAGCCAGTTTGCTACTGCATACATGGCAGTTCTTACTTTACACTTATTTTTTTTCTGTACATAAATCCAGGAATGAAGGGAATACTCATAAGAATCTAGGAACAAGAGGAAGAAATGGTTCATAGAAAAGTAGGAAAGACCTTCTTCACTTGCCTCCACTCCATCTCTCTTTACTCTCACCATTCCCTAAACCCTCATAATTTCACAGTCTCACAATGAAGAATCTAGGTCACTCACCCACACCCACGTCACATCCACAGACATCCCCCATCCCCACCCCACCCCACCCCCTCCCTTTCTTTTTGTGACAACAAGCTGACGGTGAAGGGACAGGTTGATCGAGGCAGGAAAAGGGTTAATTCTAGGTTAGCACACGCAAACTAAAGTCCTGGATCGTGTTGTTTTATTTCCCACAGCGAAAACAATATTGAAAAAGTTCCCTCTGCATGCCCTCTGAACCTTTGACCTCAGTATCCACCAAAATCTCCACCACCACCCACACACCACCACCACCACCACCACCCAAACTCCTTCTACCCATACTCATACACCCCTAAAACAATCCTCTCTCTCATCATCACTTTAAGCACTACTGTAGACAGATCAAAAGAACCTGGTATCTCCCAAACCCATTCCCCTCCCCCCTTTCTTGAATGATGGGAATGTGCTCCTGTGCTTGAAGTTTCAAAACCATTCCTGTTGTGGCTTCGGTGGTCAGCTGGGTTGTTAACAACATTCATTGGCTGAATGAACTAAGAGAAGCACTTATATCAAGCATGACATGGTGGGAAAATAGAAGACGGGGCAAAAAAAACGGGGGTAGGAATGGGTGGTGTTTGGAGCGGGAGAAAATAGGTAGAGAGGAAGAGAAATGGCAGTTAGGGGGAGTCAGTTTATTCCCACGCATGCACTTATCCCTCCCCCCTCCCCCTCCCCCCTCCACGCTCTAGTTCTTTTTCCCCCCACCCAGTTCCTCATAACAATGCTCAAGTCAGGTATCTCATCTGCTTACATTCTTCTTTTTCAATGAGACAGTGCCAGTTCCCAAATATTGACTCATGAAGATCTCAAGCATAAATGTTTTCATTCAAAAAATGTGGGTACGAAAAAATCCTTTTTTGGGGGGAGTTCACTTTTCCTTTTCAAATACAAATGGACCCTAAAATGCTTAGTGTCAGTGTCAAGGCTGCAACACACATAAGCCTCCAAGCCTCCATCCATATTGCATCTACACATTGCAGCAGCCATCGCGTCCACACATTGCAGCAAGCCATCGCGTCCACACATCGCATTGCAGCAAGCCACATTGCAGCGCCAGCAAGCCAGCGTGGGGTTTTTAACTGCATCTCTACTTTCTATCCCTCTTCCTCCCCACCTCCCCCCCTTCCTACCAGTGCAACCTTTCGTCCATTCACACCTCCTCCTCTCTTTTCTTCCGCCTTGGTTATAGTGCCAAGGTTCAACACTGGTGAGAATTTTTCACTTGTGACAATTTAACCCTGTCCCCGAGTTAAACCAGATCATCAGCGGTGATATGGAAACATGATAACAGTGTGTATGTAACATTTGAAAATCTATCCAATCAGCACACAAAAGTCTGCTTTTCTAAAAAATAACGGAATAGGATTCAATCTATGTATATTTTTTTTTCTCCCCCTTGTGTGTGTGTGTGTGTGTGTGTGTGTGTGTGTGTGTGTGTGTGTGTGTGTGAGTGTGTGTATGTGTGTGTGTGTGTGTGTGTGTGTGTGTGTGTGTGTGTGTGTGTGTGTGTGCGTGTGTGTGTGTGTGTGTGTGTGTGTATGTATGTGTGTGTGTGTGTGTGTGTGTGTGTGTGTGTGTGTGTGTATGTATGTGTGTGTGTGTGTGTGTGTGTGTGTGTGTGTGTGTGTGTGTGTGTGTGTGTGTGTGTGTGTGTGTGTGTGTGTGTGTGTGTGTGTGTGTGTGTGAGTGTGTGTGTGTGTGTATGAGTGTGTGTGTGTGTGTGTGTGAGTGTGTGTGTGTGTGTGTGTGTGTGTGTGTGTGTGTGTGTGTGTGTGTGTGCGTGCGTGTGTGTCTGTGTGTGTGTCTGTGTGTGTGTGTATTCACACACAGGACCTCAATTAAAAATTTTGCCTGAAGAATATGGAGGAGGATGTAGTCTACACTGCTGTGGACACCAAAGAGTACATCTTCTCTACCTTGAGCGTCTCAAACCAAAATCAAACCTCGGAACCCTTGCATCAAGAACTCAGTGCAAACGCTTCTGCAGAGCCAGCCAGATCCCTTCCATTCGCACTCACCCCCATCCTCATCCACCCTCCCCCCCCATCCCCTCCTCCTCCAAGCCACCGCTCCCCTACGACCCCCCCCGTGACCTCCAAGCGAAGCCCCTGCCAGCACACACCTCCACCATGTTTGCCTGTACCAGAGTGTTGAGCATGGTACGCAGGCTGGTGAGCGAGGACTGCTTCAGCCCGTCCAGGACGATGGCGTCGATGTAGTCGATGTAGTCCTGCCACGCCGGCGAGGCCTGGCTGATCTGGACCACCTGTGGAGTCGGGAAAACACCACCGTGGACATTGTCGCCATGTTTGTTGAATGGAGAGAGAGATGAAGGGAAGTAAACATGATGAGCGGAGACACAGAAGAAAAGAAAGCAAGAAAGCCGAAAATCAAACTAGTAATAAAAAAATGGAAAAATACAAAAATGAATCAATATAAACAACTGTATGTAAATAAGCAAGAAGATAGGTAAACATGTAAAAAAAAAAAAAAAGAAAAAAAAATCATATTCTGTGAGACAAAATGGACTGATCTCATACAAGTAAAAAAAAAAAAAAAAAAAATGGATTCAATTTTGAAAACACATGACTGTCAGAAAATTAGTTGTCAGATTATCCTCAGGTTTTACTAACAACATACGTATGCATGCACACACGCACGCATGCATGATGCATGCATGCATACACACACACACACACACACACACACACACACACACACACACACACACCTCCTGTGTTCCCTTCTGCACACCCACCTCGAAAGAGTTCTGCACCACACAGTGGATCTTGTTACCAGAAGGCACCACAACATTCTCCAGTTCTTCATCCAGTCTCCTGAAACCAAACTTGCTCACTTTATAAAACTGCTGAATCAACAGTAAAAAGGAGACAGTTCAGTCACGTAACCGTTACAGACATCTCATTCCAACAGATGACTGTACGAGCAAGCCTTCAGATTTCTTTTCTCTTTCTAGTCAGATCTACCCAAAAGGTCAAATCAACAGGAGAAAAAAAAAAAGAAACATTCAGTCCATGTTTTATGCTTCAGGGGCTTGTGTCAGTAGGGGATGTGTGAGCAGTTTAGCACAGGAATATGAACATGTTACATGGTTTAGTGTGCAGGTCATTGTAAAGACTATATATAACAAAAAGTGCTCATTCAGCTGATTATCTGTATAGCAAACATGTCAGAAGAAACTGGTTTGAGTAGCTTCTTGTTGTAACAAGACTGTGTGACACACATGAGTACTAGTGTTGAAATACTTCGGTTGTTGTAACAAGAGTCTGTGTGACAACAACATGTGTTAAACTATGGTCAAAATACGGATGTGTGATGCTCATGTAACCAATCAAAAAATAAGCTAGCCATGTTTGGTCAGTGGCTTTGAGTCTTTGTTCAGCTGACTTGGTTACTCATATTTTCATCTGTTCTATAGAGCTTAGTCCAAAGTCCTGCAGCCAATTACAAAAGTAATTCTTGCTGCCCTCTCCCCCCCCCCCCCCCCCCTTTTTTTTTTTTTGACATCCATCACAAGTTTCTCTTTCATCTAGTTTTTGCCTCCATTCTGCTGAAAAGCCAGTGCACAAGACTGCCAAGGAATCACCTGTCCGCCAGGGCCAGGATTGTTCCCCTTCCCTTCCCTGACTACGCCACGGCAGCCAGGTACAGAGGCCAGCCTGGCACCTGCCTTTGCTACCAGGCCCCATGGCGAGGAGACTGAGGCAGTGGCCCCTTCCTTCCA
The DNA here is from genome assembly GCA_016801955.1 of Conus betulinus. Taxonomy (NCBI): domain Eukaryota; kingdom Metazoa; phylum Mollusca; class Gastropoda; order Neogastropoda; family Conidae; genus Conus; species Conus betulinus. The sequence goes on along the minus strand of JADBJO010000677.1, from coordinate 364,352 downwards.
CACGGTGATTAACATCTGCTGCAATGCCGTGGTGCGCTATCGAAGCTGTGACTTGGTGCTGACTGTGCCAGGTGCACCCCGTTCTCATTGCGCACAGTGGAATTGGTAAATTATGGATCCGCCATGAAATACACTCTGGCCAAACAACATGCGGATTAAAAAATCCAGGCCAAGCTGACAGAGGGTGTGTGTGTGTGTGTGTGTGTGTGTGTGTGTGTGTGTGTGTGCACTTGGTTATGCATTTTGCTGGTTCAATGCTCTATGCCTGGTTCAGGCTGTGACTGTTTGCAGCTCACCATTTTTTTTCCCTCATATTGATCTGTCCAAACATGTGCCTTATCCCCACCCAGCATGGAACATCGTCATATTATCACAATCCTCAAAAATTAAACTGGAAGAGCAAGGGAGCCAACCAAGCCTCCTACACCAGATAAGCACTCGGAATAGTCGCCCTTGATGGACAAACATATCGGAGAGTGATTTTTCAGCTTAGTGGTTGTCAGAGGATCATACCAATTAAGTATCAAGAAATCAGCATAGCCCCTACTGTATTTCATTTAATGCTTTTTAGATTTATATTTAAAACTGGTACATGGCTGTCAATACAGGTGTCTGCTTTTTCCAAATCATCAAATGCCAAAAACCAGTTTCTAAACTGGAAAAAACAGCACTGTTTTATTACCTTTTAATATTTATGTTCATTTTGCACAGTTTCGTTCAACTTACTTTTGCAGTTCCAGTAACTCCTCCATGGAGTTGGACACTGTCGGCTGCCGAGCCGAGAAGACATCCAAGGTCCCGGTGGACCAGGAAATGGTCATGGCAGCGATGTCGTGGCAACCGGTCTGCACGATGTCCAGGTTCTGGTGCACGTCCAGACACACTAGCGACATGGCAGACTCGATGATGAAGTCGGCCGACTCCTTCATGCGCCAAGTGTAGTGACCCAGTCCCTGCTCCAATAACTGAAAGGATCCCCCCCCCCCCCCCCCCCCACCACATGCAATCAGTTTTATTTCAACAATTCATTTCATCATCACCATCAGATACGTTTATTCACCTCTAATACCTCCATAAGTGCTTACAATTTCGTATGGAGAAGGGGGGGCCAGAATAGCTCAGTGGCAGAGCATCGCACTCGTAATCCTGGGGTTGCGGGTTCGAATCTCCGCTGGGCCATTTCAGTACAGGGGGATTTTCCCTCAGAGTTAATATTGGTTCTGACTCCATTTCCCATACAGTCCTTCGAAATGAGACTTTAAACCAAGGTTCTATGTATGAACACACATGCATAACATCTTGCACACATGTAAAATCCCGTCACCAACTTTGGAAGAGAAGGCCAGTTTGGCCGTTGGTATGGACGACACATTACACATAGCAGGTGTTTCCCTAAGTTGCTACTAGTTTGACTTAATGGTGGGATAAAATACTTCATACACACAAAAACTCCACTCCCTTTGTTATAGACTAGTTGATCAATACTTGCCTGTCTGTGCTCATTTTCTGCACCTTTATTTTTGTATATGCAGAAGAAGAAGAAGAAGATAATAGAAGAATACAGGTGGGAGGGAGGGGAGAGGGAGGGTATGACACAAATGTGTATTGACATAGGACAAAATTTGTTTGATAGGTTCTCCATGGATATAAAACAGTAAAGAAAAAAAAACTCAGTCTCTTTCATTGACTGGACTCTACTGTGTAAAAATAAGTTATGCATACAAGTTTTTGTCCAGAAGAAAGAAAAAAATTCAAACAGAAAAATAATGAATTGATAGAATTTTTTTTTTTTTTTTTAACCAAAGATGTTGATTCTAGCTATGAATCAGTCAATACACCAGATAACATACCTATGACGTAGCACAAAAAAACCAGCTGTGCAAAGATAATAAAAAACTGAAGATCATAAAAGGTATTTTTCTCCACATAAAACAGGCACCACATGGCCAAAATTGCAGCAATGGTATGCCTCATAAATTTTTTTTTTAAGGTAAAAGATGTTCCTTCATCAGTTAATTCCCTTCAGTTCTTTCCCTTGAATTTCAATCACCAGTAATTGACGGTTTTCTTCCGGAATTATGGTATTTCAAACAACATTTTTGTTATCTGAAGCAATATATTGCCTAAAAAAAAACCCGAAATAGACACATTCATCACAAAAAATATTATTACCACAGAAAAAATCACAGAATGGTATGAAAAAAAAAAGAACATCCGTCATGAAAAATGCAAAAATCTCAAAAACTGTTAAAAGTTAACAGCAGTGGACCATTGGTCAGTGCTGGATTGCACCTATTTCACACACAAACACACTTCAAAACCCCTGCAGAACCCACCAGGTCAATTTGAGCCAACTTTCGCTCAAACATCGGTTTCTCAAAGGCAGTCAGTGTCCTCATGATGGAGTTGTAGTTGGACACAATGGTCTCCAAACGTGTTGCCGTCACGTTCAGTTCAAAGGAGTTGGTGTTTCGCAGGAGGTCTTTCGCGGCCGGCGGCAGCCTCGTGTTGAAGGGCGGCTGGCTGATGTAGCGGACTTCCCGCAGCAAGAGCAGTAACTGCGGGTCCCAGATTGACGTGAATCACCTGCGGCCTCTCCTCCGATTCTTCGTCATACTCTTCTGCGATCTGTGCAGAGAAAGAAAACTCTTTGTCTTTGACACTTATATTTTTGCAACCACTCTGTCTTCATTTGGAACTATCTGACCAAATCTGTCAAGTTACGTCTCCCCACAGCTGCCAATCTTTAGGTGTCATAATTCAAGGCTTGGGGATGAGGAGGCCAGTCTGGCTTTGAACCGAACAATGTTGGCGCCCTACTCCTTCATCAGATCATGCAGGGCTGCAAGCGAGCATGCACTGTTCCCTGCATATCTGTATGTGCTGACCTCCACACCGCTGTGTAGGTTTCATTCTGCCCTATTTTTTTTATCTGCCATTGTGAAAAAGATCCCCAACCCCCACATTTTTAAACAAAAATTTTGATTTTTTTTTTTTCATTGTTGGTGTATTTGACTAACAATTTACGACAAAAAAAAAAAAAAAATGGGAAGGGTTGGCAGCAAAGCATCTCTGCTTCTCTGCACAGGACACAATGTCTTTAAAAACGTGTTAACTACATTATCCAGGGGAGAATTTAGTTTCTGTGTGAAGAATTGCTAGATTGGAGTGGTGGGTCCAGTCTAAAAGTTAAAAAAAAACCTCATTTCTCTAACCAGAGATCCTGTATACAAGATCTGCATCCTAACTCAATATCCATGCAAATTCATAAACAAATATACACATTAAAGACCAAAAAAATGGATCAAGCCAGCAGGTGAAAAAAAAAAAAAAAAAAACAGAGCGGACAAAGATCAGGAACACTGGCAAATCATTGAAAAAAAAAAATTACGAAAATAAGAATAGAAAAAGTACATAATGACAGAAAATAAACACAAAACTTACCAACAGAGCTGCTTCAGTCTCAGAGTCAGCTCTGACGTGATGTTCGACTGCCAGTGGCTGATGATGTCACTCTCATACCTACCACAACAACCCATCACATCGCAGTCAACAGCCAGAGCAAATAAACCTTTTCAAGGTTGAAGTACTCATTTTTGTGTGCCCTATGCCTGTGTAGTCAGAACCCCCTGGAGCATGTCTTTTGATCTACGCCAAGCAAAGCATCTATTCACTGCTGATAAAACTCCCTTTCCATCTTTTTTTGTTTGTCTGTTTTTTATGACCTTATAAAGACAGAACAGACGCATGAAATATGGTACACAATAACATTAATCAGTTGGCCCAATGCTGACAGAAGGGACCTGTGAAATACCTATGCCTCACATTTTTGCTGCTTATAGCCTGGCTGACCAGAGGGCCCATTAGCACTGAAAGCACAGTGCACTGAACATCTTATACAAATGGAAAAAGTAACAACTGTTCATGACAATATAAGATTTGACCTTCCAAAAGCAATTCAGGATTCAACAGCTGCAGGACTGAATATTCACTGTTTTGTATTGCAGTCCACTTTCCACTGTTCTATAGTCTACCCCACTTTCCACTGTTCTATATTCTTCCACACTTTCCACTGTTCTGCATTCTACCCCACTTTCCACTGTTCTATATTCTACCCCACTTTCCACTGTTCTATATTCTACCCCACTTCCACTGTTCTATATTCTTCCACACTTTCCACTGTTCTGCATTCTACCACACTTTCCGCTGTTCTGTATTCTACCACCACACTTTCCACTGTTCTATATTCTACTACCCCACTTTCCACAGTTCTATATTCTACCCTTTCCACTGTTCTATATTCCCACACTTTCCACTGTTCTATTCTACCACACTTTCCACTGTTCTGCATTCTACCACACTTTCCACTGTTCTATATTCACCCCACTTTCCACTGTTCTGTTTTGCACTGTACTGTTCACTATCACACACTTTCCACTGTTTTACACTGTTAGTTCCTTTGCTGTGAAAAAGTGAAACAAACACTGCAATGATGCTCCTCTGTCCAGAAGCCGACAGACATAGACAACTGCACAATACATGTTCTACAAAAAATGAAAAACTGACATTGGCTGAAGGCACCTCACAACTTGTTGCGCGACAGCTTCCGTCAAAAACCAAAATAGTGCAAAGTGCACTGCGACATAAAACAGTGGAAACTGTGTCACTACACAGACAAAAATGACAGTGTGCTCAAACATGACACAATGCAAAGTGTGCTATGATACTGGACAGTCGAAAGGCTGCTAGCAGATAAATCAGCAGAACACGTGCACTTCAGTACGTATAGTGGACAGTAAAAACCAACACTGTGTTACTGCAAATTTTCGGTTCATCTAAAACCTTCCTCAAGCTAGAACGCAGGAGCTCAGTAATGAATAGTGGAAAGTGAGATTCAATACAGAACCTACTCCAGAAAATATGTTACAATATGAAAAAGTGGAAACTGCAACTAGATACAACATTTATCACAACCTTTGTTTTGTATTGTTTCTCTACAGCTACAGCTATCATCTTTCTCACAGAGACGACTATTGTTTCAGTCACTAGTTATGTACAAAAAAAAAGTAAAATAAAATAAGCAGATGATGTCCAACTTCCAAAGGGAAAGAACACTGATGAAGGCAATGTGGCCGAAATATATCGCGCAGAGTGTTTGACAATTTCATGTTTTTAAAGTAAAACTGTCAAAGAATGGAATCTCCATCTAAAGGTTCGTCATCTGCATGTTTTAAACTGTGCTGGGTGAATTCATCTCACAGCTCAAAAGGGAAGGCACCTACTTGTCCAGGTCCTTCATGAGATCAGAGTAGAAGTCCCTCATCTGCCATCCACGATCGCCTTCCAATGAATGGGGGCTGACCTGTCGCATCTTCTCCATTGGACACTGCAGAGAAGGAAAAAAAAAAGTCTTCATTAAATTTTCTAGAAAAAATGTTTCTTAAGATAATCATATCGCAAAGTTTGTGGTGCTGCCTTGATAAATGTCCACCACCACTTCACCCTTTCTCTGTCATGTCCCCATTCTTCCTGGTAAGGGGGAGGGGTATGTAACAGTGGAGGTGGGAGTGGAGTCTCATTTGTGGTGCATAGTAATGACAACGTTCAAGTGCATGCACGCATGCACCCAAGAGTGCACACACACACACACACACACACACACACACACACACACACACACACCCAAGCCCACTGACATAGAAATGACATCAAAACTGTAGTCACCATGAGAGCAGGGCTTGAAGACCACAGAATAAGAGACTTTTTTTTTAATGCTGATCGATTAGAATGGAGATGATGAAGATGATGCTGCGGATTTCCATTCCGGTCTGAGACTGCGTGGCAGGGCTGTACTCTGCACTTACTTTCATAATATATACTGGCACCAACCAGGTCTGAGATATACAGACACCTGTAGAGTTGGTCAGAAATTTGAGCAACACTCTCAGAGACACACATCCACTAAGTGGATGAAACTCAACTATATGGTCCCAGTCTCCCAGTCAAGGTGACCTCAGTTTCGATGTCCACTCTATGTCCGTGGTCTTGGTTTGGTTCTGTTGGGGTCACCGGTATCGGCGAGTCCATGGGGGCTGTCGTTGGACAGACCTGGTGGCACCCTCTAGAGGGAGAGCTCACTCACGCCGGCTCCGCGAACTAAGCAATTATTGTTGTCAATAGGGGGCTTAGAAGGTGGTGTCCTGCGTATGTTGATCAGAACAGCGCCTACTGAACACCACCAAAGTGACTCGGCAGCAATGCAGTGTCTTCTCCAGTGGGCTGCCTCATATCGACTTGACATTGACTGCTTCCTGTGGATTGCTGGTGCTGGGGCTGCGGCAGGCCGGGCCGTGCTGGTATGGTGTTGGAATGAGCGATGTGGGTGCACTGTCACTGGGGGTGCACAGATGGGACACCAAAAAAAAAAAAAAAAAGGATTTGCTACTTCTGTAACCAATGTTCAAGAGAATTATGATTAATCCACCAGACCACAGGGACAAACAAATTGCAAGACAAAACACCACATGTTTCCACCTCTTTGGTCTTCTTCAGGCAAGCTAAACAAACATTCAAGACAATGAAAACGAAGACAGAGCAATCACTTATCTTCTCAAATTCAGCGCAAGATGGACGTCCATGTCTATATTGGATTTACCTCCTTATATGAATTCCCTCCCTTCAATGACTTGGCTTTCTGTACCCTTTCTTTATTTTAGACTATCTTTACCTCCCAATACAGATTCCCTCTCTCTTAAATACCAGCCTGTAAGGATTCCTTAAGTTTATTTTTTCTTAGATTTTACAGAAATACCCCAAATGCAAAATACCATCCAGCCATTAAATTTTGCACCC
>JADBJO010000677.1:347500-352500 GCA_016801955.1 Conus betulinus | reverse complement strand
CTGAATCCAGGTTCCGCAGACCGTAACGCGGGGTGTAGGCGTGAGGTCCATACATCTTGGTGGTGAAGAGGTTTCCATGTGGCCGCGCTGCCCTGGAAGATGAAGCGAAAACTAAAAGATTTTCATACATCCTGGTGGTCTTCTTCTTCTGTTATGTGGCCACAATCAACACTCTGATTATTTTGCCACAGAGTAGAGGGTTTCCATGAACCAGCTGCCCAACTTTACAAAAACAAAAAAAACAAACAAAATTTTTTCTTTTCTTTTTCCTATGTAGGCTTGAAATAGCTCTGCAAGTTGCGTGAATAGATCACAACATTTACACAGATCACATTTACATGCTCCCTGCCCACTAACTGGATCGGAGGGGGCGAGAAGTGACAGGCAGGCATCCTAGAGACGGCCCCCCCGACAGCACCCCCCCCCCCCCCCCCCCCCCGCAGCAGCCCTCCTACCAGCACACCCCCTACCCACTACCTACCTAACCTTGCACTCTCACATTCATACAGGACAGTTTGTGTTTGCGTTTGTTTTCATCTTCACTCCTGAAGTTTCGCAGCAGCGAGACTGTCAAGAGTGTCAGCACCGAGGTGGGAGGTTGACTCTCTTTTTAGAACTGTCAGGTTTCCATGCAGGCACACTGCCCTGACAGACAAAGTGGAACCTAAAGATCTTCCCAGTGAAAATCCCAATGCTTTTTTATCGCCAGCTATGCATGAGGTCCGCTTTGCAGAGAATATTCTGCAGGTACTGAGCACTGCACTCCACAAGCTGCACAGAGAATGTCTCAGTGACACCCGAGCCGCTTTCAAGACGGGTCTAGGGATTGGTGAATCCACTGACCCGACCAATTCTTTCCTCAGTTTATTAATGGGATTTTTCTGCCCTAGCCAGCTCCTACCCATTCTCTTCATCCGAGGGCTTCATAGATAGAAACTGCTCTTTTCTTCCAAAACCAAAGCGGTCGTCTGAATTTATATTCACTCCACATCTTCATTGATCAACATGTGAAGACTTACCATAATTTTATCAAACTTCTATGGTGACAAAATATATGCAAGTACGTATATTTATATATTATTTTTTCAAGTGAATTTACAACAAATTCTGAAGTAAAGAAAGCTCTGTGTTTAATCTCTACAACAATTGCTCAGTGATACAGCTGGAGTCTCATTCTCAAAGCAGAGATACCCCAAACAGAACCCATAGCATCCACCCCCGAAAACATGTACAGCCTGTCTCCCCTCCTGCCCAAAATAGGTGTTTTACTCACAGCCTCTCTGCATTCTCGGCGATGTTTTGAGCGTTTTTGTCGTCGGCTTTGTCCTTGAAGTCGAGGTAAGTTCCGCGGAATGCTGCGCACACCCGCAAAGCCTCCTTCAACTGGTGTAGGGACTGAAAAAAAAAAAAAAAAAAAAAAATCACAAGCAGAAACGCTTAATACACATTTATTCATTTACTGTATTCCAGTGCACTGCTTTATAGTGTAGCTAAGGCCGAGCCACACAGTGCACAGCTGAGTGGTGTGGTGCAGTGTTGTGCAACATGATGTGGTGTGGAATACCATGGTGTAGTGTAGCGCAGCACTCTGCAGTGTAACATGACATAGTGTAGCACAGTGTAGCGCAGCGTAGTGTCATGCCTTATCGCGTTAAGTTGTATCATGTTATATCATGTGGTGGTGTGGAGTTGAGTGTAACGCTGGGTACCGAAGGACCGGGTACCACGTGGCATTACTGTGCATCATCTTTTCATTGCATTCCACGGTGATACTTCTCTCTGAGGAACACTTTGTTGAGGGATAAACCTGGTGCAGGAGGAGGAAAAAAGTTCCAGGAAAGGCTGTCTTTAGTGGGAGAGTCTTTATTTGGGAGGTTTCATTAAACTACTATAAAGCAGTCTACTGTCTCTCTCTCTCTCTAAAAACCAGAAACAGAAAAGAACACAGGAGAAATTGGTTTTAAGACAACAATTTCAGCGCCTGCTATTTCATTACAAATGTGTTTGGTAGTGTGGATACTACAGGTTCATTTCGTTTTCAAAGTAGTGAGGAAAATATACACAAACATCATGATGACCACTACCAAGTTTTAACTCAAAGATCTTGTGGAAGGAGACCTTCTGTTATATGGAATTGTGATTTCTGTTTATCATTCTTTATAATTTCTTTTGAAACTAGTTGAAGAAAAAATTGTACAAGGCAAATAGATCTTAAATCCAATGAATACATCGTATAGTGCTGTTATTTCTTTCTGCCATTTTTTCAAATATGATTCTTAAAGAAACACAAAAAGACATAATAAAGCAAATACCAGACCTCCAGCGGTTCTCTCAAAATGTCTTCCCCGACCAGTGCGATGGCCCGATGAACGACCTCATTTGACAACAAGCGTAACAGGTTGTGAAATTTGTCTATCTGGTGGTAGTACCTGGAGAAAAAAACAAGCATCCACCATTTCAAAGCATTACTGAAACAGTTTTGTTTCTCCTGTTCTGACACCTCGGTTAAGATACGTGTTTATTATCTGTGTTCTTTATTTTTATATTTCTTTTTCAAAATTTTGTCTCTCTTGTGCCGAATAACTATCACTCTCTCTCTCTCAAGCTCCACCTCTCCTCCCAAAAGCAACAAACTTTACACTTAGCAACCAACAGGAAATAAATTCAATATTGCCATTACTATAGTAATTCACTCAAACAGCATGTGCACACTGCCTAATGAATTTGAGGAGGTCAAAAATCTTTTTTTTTTTCAAAAATAATAGGAAGAGCTCCGATTTGATCAATGATTTGGAAACAAAACTTGTTCCACAACGTTCTAAACCCTGCACACTGATCTTCTAGACTTACACAGAGTGTGACCAAACAAGGTCAAGGACGGTCATGAGCGGTTTGAACAGTTTCAGCATCTGGCGGGGCTCGGTGGCGTCATGCAGCTGTTGGAACCAGGGCCTCATAGTGCTCAGAAACTTCAGAATCTTCATCGTTTCTGCCTCCGCCTGTCATGGAAAGTGAGAGATCCAGTAACAGAGGAACTGGGGGATAGGCCAATCAGACAAATGAAAAATGTATAGATCTACAGGGAGAGATCAAATAAAAGAGAGGTATTAGGGAATGGCGTGATCAAACAAATGAAAAATGTATGTCTACAGGGATAATCAAATAATGAAAGAGTGGATGTACAAATAATTAAGCAGAACTACCAACCCTTGATCATATTCACATTTTAAGTCACATTTCCAAATTCACATGTAAGTCACATTTCCAAATTCACATGTAAAGTCAAAAATTTCCCATGGAGCTGCAAACACTGCACTAGTCTTAGGACATCAGGGTGGAGGGAGTCCATGCACACACACACACACACACACACACACACACACACACACACACACACACACATGCACACACACACACACACACACGCTCACACACACACACACACACACACGCACATGCACACACACACACACACACACACACACACACACACACACACCTTGCTGATGTCTTTGCGCACACCCTGGAAGGAGTGAGCGTACTGGGAATCAGCCTGCTCCAGGTGTTTCAGGATGTCTTTGGCCACGTCAGAGTCCAGCTGCTGGTCTATGGAGCGAAGCCGCGACAGGTGCTTCTCCCACATCTTCAGCTCATCCAGCGGCCCCGGCTCCGCCCCCGCCTGCAGGGCAAGGTCAGCCTGGGGGTCGTGCCTTAGTACCCCCTGCCGTCAGAACCCAAAATGAAACACAGCACAGTCAGCAGAAGCCTGGCTTAACGACATCGTGCAGTGTACAGGGATGGTGAAAACTTAAATGCGTCAAAGAAACAGAGGAAACTGACAGCTGAGAAGGGAAGAAATCAGCACTTCTCAAATCCGCTACTGGCCCGCAGCTGAATACATAACCAGCCACAGCCCTTTAGAACATTGTTTTTTTTTTATGAGGTAAGGATGCCAAACATAAGCAACTAGTATCCAGTTTAGATTCTCCTGGAATGGGCAGGGGGGGGGATGGGCAGGGGGGGGGGGGGGGGGGGGGGGGGGGGGGGGGGGGGTACATAAATAAGTGTGTGTTTTTTTTTTATCTTTCGGGGTGTGATACCATTTAATTCAGATTGTTACTATGAACATTGTTGCTAATCTTACTATGATGAGTCTCTCTCTATCTCTCTCTCTCTCTCTCTCTCTCTCTCTCCTCTCTCTCTCTCTCTCTCTCTCTCTTGCTCTCTCTCTCTCCCTGATCTGTTTGATCCTCCAATGACAGTTTGTCCATCCAGCACACATGCAGCACTGCTGCCCTTCGACTTGGAGTGGCCGCCACCTCCGCCAGCACCTCAATAGACGCAAGTTCAGCACAATTTTTCCCTGGAATACAAAAGTATAAAAAAAAATGATATGAACCACATTCACGAAGCATGATATACGTTTCACTGGCAAAATCAACATGCTCTGCTCCCTGTTCTTTATATAGGGCCCCCCTCATGCCTCCCTCCCGCCAACCCCTTTCCTGCCATCAGCGGTCAGAGCAAGAATCTTATTTCTACTTCTCAGTTCAACTACTGTCAAGCCACCTCCATCCTCCAGCACTGCTTGAAGTTCAGGCATTCACAGTGAGATTTCACAATGTCGCTGAACATAACAGGGAAATTTCGTTGTTCCGAGTCTCTTTCTCTGACATTTCGCTGCATGGAACGACTTCCTTTTTGAATTTGGACAGATTCTGCATTGATTTCATTTTATTAAGAAGAACACACAAACTGGTGAACACTGGGGAACTTAATGAGGGTGCTCGGAAGAAAACGAAATAAATAACCAGCCAGCCTCTGTTACCGAAATACAAATTGCTGATTTCAACATTCTATTCACCCAGCCTCTTTCATCACCCACAGCAATGACACGGGTAACGTGTAACATACCTCCACATGACCTTGAGAGACCTCAACAGCGGCCATCAGTCGATGAAGAATGTCCATCAGTTTGTCGCCATTGATACCAGCGCCGG
>JADBJO010000677.1:332500-342500 GCA_016801955.1 Conus betulinus | reverse complement strand
TCTGCCAATTCTACAGAATATCAGTGTCGCATAGATTCATCATACTCTTTGAAAGCCATCAGAAGATATCATGTATAACAAACGAGCAAAAAACAGTGATTTGATCATGTCAAAAATTGGGGCAAATAAAAACACCGAGTCTTCTGACTTCAGTGTGTCGTATACTACAAATGCACAAGGTTTAGTTGTATCAAACTGAAGGTAACAATCGTAAGTCACTGGTGCTCTTTCAGTTTTCGTCCGAAAAACGCACACATACCTATTTTATAAACAAATACCTTTGTGAGATGCAAAAACTGCAGAGGCGTTCCCAGCGACGTACAGTTTTGTTTCGTTCTACTACTGTACGAGTCGAATCAGTGCTCGGAGTCCGCCATATTGTTTGCCTTCTGCTGCTATGGACGCGAGTCCCTGCGAGCTCGGACGAAAGGATTAGTTTCCGGAATGCAAATTCGCTACTTCCCGGCGGAAGAGGCGCCAAGTTTTTGCAGACGAAAATGGAAGAAAAAAAGAAAAAGAAAAGTAAAAGGTTTAAAATAATTTTGGACATTACAACTGCTAGCATTGACACAAACTATAAAATCGATTGTGGGATAGGGCTCAACACTAGCTGATTGCGAGCTTCTTTCAATGCCGGGGACACCGCGCCAAAATTAACTTCTTCCCACGAATATGAAGTCTGGTCGAGTCCACGTGGACAGGAGTGCTGGCTGACAAGATAAAAAAGTCACAAGCCAGCATATTAATAACTGTGGTCTATGGATAATCTGTCAACCATTGACCGTGATCATTCTTTCACATCTTCGCAGTCCCTCTCCCGCCCGGATATAGAAAAGTAGTACCAGACCAACAGGCGTTTTCTGCATCGGTAGGTTTCCGATGGCACTCTGTGTGTGTGTGTGTGTGTGTGTGTGCACGCACATGCGCGTGTGTTTATGGAGGGAGTGACACGGGATGTAAAGTATATGCGCCTGTAACTGTATGTTCTATTTTAACTTCCCCAGATATTTTATGGTTACCTGGGCCTGAATCTGGCTATTGCTTTTACGTTTGAATAGGGCCTATCGTGTGCGACCCCTTGTTGCCAAATTTTGCTCCAGGGGCCAACAGGCTGAGTCGCACTTTATTTTATTTTGTTTTTTTAACATGCGCGCTGGTGACCTACTAGTTTTTCAGTGAACCAAGTCCTTTAGGAAGAAGAAGGATGTTCAAGTGTTGAGAACAGCCCTGATATCCTGCGCTGTATACGTGAAAGCCCGTCTCTCTCTCTCTCTCTCTCTCTCTCTCTCTCTCTCTCTCTCTCTCGTGTATTAGTTACATTTGTCCCTGAGGGGACACGGGGCCAGATGGGGGGGAGGGGGGGGGGGGATCATCTTCTCGGTCATCTGTTACCCTTAGAAATTATTAACTCTTCTTGCTCGTCTGTTATCAGCCAGGGGAAAAAAAATATCAATCAATCAATCTCTCTTCTCTAATTTTGAATTAGTTAGAGCGAAAAAAAAAAATGATGAGCTTTCGGCTGATAAAGCTCTCTAATTAAAGACTGCAGTATCAAATAGATATATCAGCATATATCTAAACAATTTAAAAGCATGAAAAGAAATGAAGTCTGACGAAAGCAACACAATCGATATAGTTATCAGTTTACATGAAAGATGGGGAAAAAAAAATGGCTGGACATGCTACGAAGGCAACTCAATCGAAATAGTTTACACGAAAGATGAAAAAAAAAAGAAGAAAAAAATAGGCTGGACCGGCTACGAAAGCAACACAATCGATATTTCAGTTTACATGAAGGATGGAAAATAAATAGACCTACTATTCCGACGCAATTAATCTTTAAAAAAAAAAAAAAGAAGAAAAAGTCAAGCATTTGGTGCAGGAGAAGAAAAAAAACAACAACATAACATCAGTTCCCTGAGAAACTTCAGTTCATGAAGAATATTTGTTTAAGTTTCGGACTACATGGTATTTAAAACAACAACAACAACAACAACAAAAACTGTTTCAAATTGAAATTTGCTGAAGAATGTTGGTAACGGACAGCATTTCAAGGAATATGGTACTGTTAAGAGTGATACGTAAACTTACAACTTTTGTGGCCATATGTCTTCAAAGAAGAAGCCCCCGTCATACAAACGCTTGACTTTTGAATTTCGTTTAATCAACTGCGTTGGATATAGTACTTTTTTTTTCATCTTTCATGTCAGTTTTCCATTCTGTCCTAGATCCTTGACCACAATTTCATTTTTGTTATTTCAAAACCTTGTGCGCGTCCTGTTCTTCGGTACATCCCACGGCATTATCGTTTTCTGCCAGTTTTCAGCTTGGTCTTTATTGATCTCACAAGTCCTTAAACATGGTTAGGATTTTCTCCACTTTGTTCTCCTCTGCGATTGGGGAGTTCAACCTGGTTTGGCTATAGCAAGATAAGGTGGGACACACCACGCCATTTTCATTCGTCTCCATTGATTCCACTGCGCTTATGCTGTTGATGGCCAGAAGAGCTTTTGAACATCAGCTTGAACAGCAAGCACCAGACTTTCTGTTTGCCAGGGAGGCCACACTGTGTCTGCAAGGTTTTCTTCTGCCAGTTGCTTTGTGTTGTTACCCATCTTTGTCGTTCAAGGAGTCATCCTACCATCTTCCAAGGTTCTTGCTGATTCACCTTTCATATTAGGAATGGTAAATGGCTATGTGATCCTGTACTTTTGAAATCATCATGAACGAAGCAACTAACTCGTCTATAACTGCCTCAGTGTTTTGTGTATTTGATGTTCCTCGGTAGGGAATTCATGTACTTATTTCGAGGTCAATCCCCTAGCCCTGCATGGCTCACTGTGGCTTTCATGATAAGCTCTGTTATCAGCTCAATTGGTGAGATTGCACGATCCCACATTGTGCTTTGTGGATGACCTGGATGAAAAATAACTTCAAAGAAAATAGTTGCTTCTACGAAGAATCAGTCATGGATATTCTTTTAAAATTTGTCTCCTTCTCCTCCCCGCTGATTCTGCTTTACAGCAAGTGATGCATTTCGGGCCTCGTTCTTCACCAGTTCACTCTTTTTCAGTGGAGGCACGTCTCAGTCTTCCTGTACTATTAATTTCTCAATGGGATTTCTTGACTACGTTGAGATCAAGCTGGCGTTGATGAGCTTCTTGCCGCTTTTCTCCCCTTTCGATGAACTGTGAAAATAGAAACAAGTTCAGAAAAGATTCCAGATGCCCTTCTATCTGAAAGTTTGTTTGTTTGTGACGATTGTCTGATCACACCAAATGCTGTAAGAAAACGGGAAATTTGTATTATATGTGCACCTTCTTTTCCCCACTACTCAATTGTTTTGCATACATAACAGTCCTTTTCCCCCAAGGAAGATAAAGAACTCACATTATGAATCAGTTAGATAAGTTAGTTGCTTCATCAAGCATGAGTTTAAAGAAAAATAATAAAACTTCTCTCTACGTGGGGGGAAAAAATGACTTAAACATTCCAAAAGTGACAGAAAACCCAAATTAGAATTTTGGAAGGTAATATGATGACTCCTTCAAAGACACACAAATAGAAACAAGGAAACCAACTAATTGCAGAAGAAAGCAATGACCTCCTAAGTGTGTTTGAGTTCATGATGATCTTAGACTCCTCTAGCCTCTGCTGACTTACCATCTCAGCAATAGTACCGTCAAGTCTATGGCGGCCAAAACCAACAAAAACACACGAAAATAGCTCGGCGTCCCACACAGTCTAACCAGCTGACTTTGCGCTCTACTGCCGACTAGCAAAGATGAAGCTGTCCCTGAAATCCATTCTGGAGGAATTCAGTGTGGAAACCGTACTCAATGACTTGGATGAAAAGGTTGTGAGATCAGTCCAGCCCACAGTAAAGACTGGCAGAAAATGAAAACTTCAGGGTGCATTGGACCTCGCAAAGGAAAATCCCAAGCTCAGGAAAATAACAGGGCACACAAAAACCAACAAGCAGGAGCTGGGGTCAACAGAAATAAATTGGTGGTTAAAGGCAAAAGGGAAAGAAAAGAGAGACATGGTAATTCATGAAAAAAGGAAGATGGCCATGACGATTCAAAAATGCAGCTCAGCAAAGCCAGAAGGGGCTATGAACTGTGTAGGGAAAACGCAATCCGAAGAAGTCTCGGCCGGAATGAAATATGACATCTCTAGCTTCAGCTTCATCCTCAGATCTGTGTACGGCCTCCTGCCGTCGAATTCAAACCTGGTGGTGACTGGAGGATATCAGATGACCCTGCGTGTCTTCTCTTTCAGGGCAAACAGTCGACGATGTCCCGAGTTCATTTAAAGTAGTGCTAACCCATGGAAGGTACACACAGAGGCACAATCAAATCCAGCTTAGCTGTATTGGTTTCTGTTCATCTGTTTCTTTGTTTGATTGTATTCAAGATCAAAAAGGCTGTGCCAGTCTTCAATAAATCGAATTTGTGTTTTTTTTATATCTTCAGTTGTTGTTGCTGCGTACATGTGTCAGGCACACGGTCTGTGGGCAAGCTTGGAACGCCCTGTTTAGGAGATGCTTCCTTGTTTGTTCCGTGTGCTATATATGCTGGCATTTCTGCTAGGCGATTTGGTGTCATAAGCAGCATTCATTTGGAGTTATGGGTGCATAATAATCTCATCATGGGAGCAAAAGTTATCCATGTTGTTCGTTAATAACTGTTTTACTGTTCCCTTTGTCGTTGAAGATTTCCTTTCAAACCAGCCAGCCAACGTTACCTGTATTTTTGTTGTTGTTGTTGTTGTTGTTTGTCTGTGTGTTCTGTTTGACTGTATTCGAGAGAAGATAAGCTGTGCCAGTCTTGAATAAATATTGATTTCTGTTTCTTCATTTCCCCAGTCATTGTTGCCGTAAACATGTGTCAGGTACAGACTATATGGACAAGCTTAACTGGAAGCTTCATATTAGATGTCTTGTTTGTTCTGTGTACTCTGTATTGGCATTTCTGCTTGACGATCCGGTTTCGGAAGCAGCATTCGTTTGAAGTTTTGGGCGTGTAATGATCTTATAATGAGAGCAAAAGTTATCCTACGTGTTCGCTATTTTACTGTTCACTACTCACGGCCTCATTTAAAGTTTCATTTCAGTTCATTTTCCTAGGGATCATAACTCAGTTTTCCTGATTTCCTGAGGATAAGAGTTACAATTTTAAGGGATAAAACTGATGATAACTGATGTTTTTCGTGTGGGAAAACATGGCAAACAGTGGTAATATTAATAATAAAAAAAAAAAAAAACTATTGGGGAGACAGCTATTATCCTGAAAGAGGCAGTTGCGATCCTCCTGGATAACAGCTGAACCCTGTTTTGCTGAATGTCAGTATTGGTTTTCCTTGGAAAACAGCTGTTATCGGCTTTTGAAGCCAGTTATGCTTCCATATGACCAGGTGACATTATGCTTCATACGTCATAGTCTTCATCCGTCGCATTTTTTTTTTTTTTTGTTTTTGTTTGTTTGTTTTTTTTTTTTTTTTTTTTGTTTTGTTTTTGGTCTGCAAAAATCCTAACCGCCACTCTATCCTACCTCCTCCCCCCCCCCCCCCCCCCCCCACACACACACACACACACACGCACACCCGGTTTTGTTGTATACTGTGTAGTTGGTTTGGTTTTTTTTTTTATTATGCATGGACGTGTAGGCACATCTCGAGAAAATTGATAAATCAAATTAAAAAAGCGAATCAACAACAAAAAAATGAATTATAAACAAAAAAAAGTGAGAGAGAGAGAGAGAGAGAGAGAGAGAGAGAGAGAAGAAGAAGAAGAAGAAGAAGAAGCAGAAAAGCGATCGCTTAGGTTACCCGCTAGACGACGGTGGCAGAGGACGTAATTTCAAATTGTGTGAAAGAACCAGAAAAGGCCGCACGCGAGCTATGTCACTTCCGGGTAAATATTGGTGACCAACAAGAGAACTTCAAATGGCAGGTAAGAAAGCTGTGGAAGCAGCTTCGAGAGATGTGCAGTTGCCCGCTAAGACTACCGCTTTCCATCGCATCAGGTAGTTTGCGAAGATGCCGAATACGTCATCGTATTAAACTAAATTTCAAGTAGACTCGAAAAAACTATTCTTGCATTCGGATAGCTACTAAGCTTTGAACTGCGCGGCAACGGTCTTGCACAGATCATATGATGATGATGACGATGATTTCGAAAATAGATCATCCAGTTTAGTTGCAACAAGCGCTCTAAATTCATCGGATAGTCCAAACAGAAGTTACTCATAGACGAAGAGATTCGGTCCCTTTAGGTCGTTTCAGTCTCGAGTTCCGTGTGCGATCAGATATTTACTAGATTCGGAGCCGATTCCATCATACAGTGACTGACTGACACACACAGGCAAATGAAACTCCAAAATGTTGATTGTAATTTGATCTGTTCGATCGCAATGAAGTAATTTACCTGAAATTTTTGTAAGAGTTCAACATCATCTATTTCACGGATGGTTTAACTTATAGAGTAGGATTGATGATTTGGGAAAAACCCAGGAAAGGCATAATAGAAATTATAATATTCAGAAATCATGGTGATGATACCAAACAGAGTTGATGTTATTGACTAATTGAGGTTTTTTATATTGCAAACTTCGTAACCGAAGTGTGGGTGTCTCATGACTTCTTCATTGTAACAGCAGAAAGTTTCAATTTTTAATTTCATTGAGGTGTCACTGGGGTCAGTGGGTAGACTGGTCCTATAAATACACTACAGCACATCAATTAGGCTATGAGACCACAATGCGCAGACTTTACTGCTGATGCACAAGTAAAACAGTAACTAAGATAAAAGGATTTAAGACAAGGGTCTCATGGGTATGATTTAATAGATGTTTGACTTGAGCATTTACCCAACGTGCTGGTCAAACTTCATGTGTCTGTGCCACTATTATAGTTGTATACATACACATGTGTGTTTGCATGTTTTAAAATCAGTGGGTGTATGTGCATGTGCATGTGTGTGCAGTGTGTGTGTGTGTGTGTGTGTGTATGTACATACACACGTGTGTGTGTGTGTGTGTGTGTGTGTATGATCTGTTGGCTTGTGCATGTGTCTGTATGAAAAAGCATGTTGAAATAATTGACCCTTGATGTTACTGACCCATATATTAATTCCCCTGTATTGCAATACTTGCATGTATAAAAGATTGAACATACTTCATTGGATCGTTCATGACTTCTTTTCTTTTTTTTTCTCTCATTTTGGGTTCTCCAGGAACAGCAGAGGCTGACTTACCATCAGACATGGCAGAGGGGGAGCCCCAAAACTCTGATTTCCCGGAGGTGTCTGCTTGTCTTTGCCGCCCTGCAGGTAACGTTGAGCGCTGCTGACAGAGTTGATTAACTCATTGATGACAGATTCTTTTTTTTGTGAAATCAAGTGCATCCGGCAGAGCCGTAAAAACCCACTGCCAGTCCCTCTTGTGGTTAAGAAAATCTGTTGATGAGCAGCAGGGAAAGAAGCCCTTTACTACAGATCCTCCCAGCCTCGACCCACTGGGACAGATGGGAATGGAAATCCCCTGTACTCCCAAGGGCCATGGAGCCCATCAAAAACTGGTAGACAGTGTATGGAGGTTGATGGGCCTCTGTCTGCCCCTGCAAACTCCTCAGAAAGAAAGGGTCAGAAGGAGAAAAATTCCTGTTGCAAAAGAAACAGAATTGCTTAAAACAATTCAGCTATTTCACTTGTATTTATTTACAGGTGACATTAGGGAGGCATGCTTGTGCACTCATTGCACGCACAACACACACAGCTGCCAACTACCATAGGTTGTTCTTAGTTAACTGTTGAATTTATCACATGTCACAGAGCCAAGAATAGTGCCAGAATGACTATAAAAATAGAATTTTTGAGGGTCTTTTTCACCAAACGGCATCTGAACATCAACATCCAGTGGCTCAAGGTGTTTCCTTTTGAATACCCATGTTGCAGACCTGGAAGTAGGTGCAACTGGGTCAGATTGATGTTGCATCATTGATTTTGTACATCGGTGAAAAAGCAGTCTGAGAACTTCACAATCACTTCACATATGCAAGAAGAAATCGAAATGAGAAAGCAGCAGTTAGGGAGAGGAACCGTCTTTGAAGAAGGTGTCGAATCAGCTGTTTCAAATTGAGCACTCAAAGTTCTCATGCATCACACTCACAGCTTTGATGATGAGCAAGTTTCACAAACGGTGCAAAGTTGATCTATTTTTCGGTGAAACATTGTGTAACTGCTCAACGTAACTGAACACTGTGAAGGCTCTTGGCTCAAGCAGTGGGCTAAGACTGTTCATTTGTCCATGGTTTCATCGCTTTTTGCCACCATGCCCACAGACCTAAGTGCAGCTTGAACAAAGCACTTTTCTGGTGGAATACATTTCATTGTCGGCAGCTGGTCATGCAGGAAATCTGTTAAGTGTCTGTATACATACATGTGTGTGTGTGTGCATGTGTGTGTGTGTGTGTGTGTGCTTGTGTGTGTGTGTGTGTCTGTGTGTGTTTCAAATCAGCTGTAATCCTGACAGTAAGCAGAAAAAAAAAAAATTGAAATTAGCGGTAGCTGCTGCTGATAATACTTTACTGAGGTTGACAGCCTTATGTGCATGGGTCACATACACTATGATACAGGTGTACACAGACTTGCATGTATGATACAGGTGTACACAGACTTGCATGCATGCATGACACACGCATACAGACATGAAGTTTCCCATCTTTTTCAGGGGTCACAAAAAATCGGAAACCAACCGTCGCAGCTTTGTGGATGCAGCGTGGGACAAGTTCAATGGTGACATGGCGATGGATGACTGCATTGGAATTTACATGCCTAAGAAAGGTCCTGCCAAGATCACAGGTTTGTGCCTGGGTGCGGGTGGGCATGTGGTTGAATGCTTTCTAAAAGTTGGTGGTGTGTGAGTATGTGGACGCAAATATGCAAAGGGTAACGATGCAATAATCCTTTCACATAAGTAGCTGTGTGTGTACACATGAACATTGTGTATGTATTTAGGCCTACAAGAACTTCACTCTGAAAAAGGGAAAAAAAGTGATGGCTCGCGTGCTAGTCTCTCTTTATATGCTTGTGTTTACAACTATCATTTATGCCGCCCAAAGGTGTTTCAGTGGGCATCCTTTGCACCCCATTTTGTTCAGCCCTAGTTCAGTCATTTTTTTTACGCCATCGTTCACTAATTTACCTGTTGTGACGTAGATAATGTGTTCAGATTCAGGGCACCTGATCCTGCCGTGGAGAGTTCACATGACGGATTGTGGCATCACCGAGGCTGGCCAGCATTCAGACATGGCCTCCATGTGCCGCAATGTCACAGAGCTGGACCTGGCCCAGAACAACATCACCTCTTTGGAGGAGGTCAGTGGGTGGGCATGCTGTAGTGTGTTCTTCAGTGCCTGAAAGCAGGCCTTTCATGTGTTTCTAGCAGTTGGCATTGCGCTGGCAGCAGACTGTGAGGATAGGAGCATAGGTGTGTAGTTAGAGACCAATATTATCTTTCTGTAGCTTTCGGCCAGTATGTTTATGTGTTTTTGAAAGAATTGAAAGATACAAAAAGAAGGACCGATTTGTTCCTAGTAAGGAAGTGTGTGTGTGTGTGTGTGTGTGTGTGTGGTGTGTGTGCATTAAGCAGAACTGATGTGAGGACTTTTTTTTTTTTTTTAACTGGTGGATGGATGATTCCAGGATTCCAAATGATTGATTTTTTTTTTTTTTTTTTTTTTTTATTAAATAGTGCAATGCATTTTCCAGAGGCTGGTACAGATGAATTAGGTATTTTAGCATTTTATCCATAACAGTAGGGGCACCAGCTTCATTTCAGTGCCTGACAATTCAGTCACTTTGTGGAACTGGAATAGGTTCCCTTGTGTTGTGGCCACAAAGTAGAAGCCTCTCGGAGAATGTATAATCGGGTAATTCGGGGATAACGGAGGGCTGTGGGTGAGCTGAGCTGTAGTGTCCGTGTTCTTTTGGGATAGGGTG